>PVJL010004374.1:41447-131254 GCA_004026885.1 Lyroderma lyra
CAAGGATTACATAGGTTTCAGGCATACAATTCTACAGTGCATTGTCAACTTGATGTATAATCAGTTCACCACCTAATGTGACTTCTCTTTCCATCACCTTATATTTAGCTTCCATTCCCTCCTCTCCCCCCCCCTCCCCTTTCTCCCCTCCCTATTCTACTCGTCCCCAAATAAACATTAAACTATTGATTGTGTCCATGGGTTATTTGTTTGCATTTTAAAAATATATCTGTTGGCCATTTGTATGTCTTCCTTTTTTTTTTTTTTTTTTGCTTTTTGGTATGTGGGTAGCTCCCTGACTGGGAATCGAACCCAGGCCGCAGCGCTGACAGCGCCAACGCCGAAGCCTTAAGCCACTACACCACCAGGGAACTCCTGTATGTCTTCCTGAGAGAAGTGTCTGTTCAGGTTTTCTGCCCATTTTTAATTGGATTTTTTGTTGTTGTTGAATTGTACAAGTTCTATATATATTTTCGATATTAGCCCCTTAGCAGAGACATTGTTTGCCAGTATTTCCCCCCATTTGGTTATGTCTTTGCTTTTTTTTTTTTTTTGATGATTTCTTTTGCTGTGCAGAAACTTTTTAGTTTGATATAGTATGATTCATTTATTTTTGCTTTTACTTCCCTTGCCTTTGAGATCAGGTTCATAAAGTCCTCCCTAATACCAAGGTCTATAACTTTAGTACTGATGTTTTCTTGTGTACAATTTATTGTTTCGGGTCTTACGTGGAGGTCTTTAATTCATTTTGAGTTAATGTTGTCTTTTCTTTCTGCCTTTATATATATTATAGTTGGAGTTATTGAGGTAACATTGGTTAACAAGAATTACATAGGTTCCAGGTGCGCAACTCTACATTGCATTGTCTGTGTGTTGCATTATGTGTTCACCACCCACTGTCATTTCTCTTTCAACACCGTGTATCTGGCTTCCCCTCCCTCCTCTCCCCTTTCTTTCCTCTTCTCCCACCCCCTCCCTCCTTGCCCCCAGGTAACCACTAAACTATTGGCTGTGTACATGAGTTTTTCTTTGTTGCTTTCAGTTTTATATTCCACATAGAGAGTTAATTTTAGTGTACAGTGGCAGTTCAAAGTTCAGATTTATTCTTTTGCATGTGGTTTTCTAATTTTTCTAGCACCATTTACTGAAGAGGCTTTCTTTTTGCCATTTTATATTTTTTGCTCCTTTGTCAAATATTATCTGTCCATATATTTGTGGGTTTATTTCTGGGTTTTTGGTTATGTTCCATTGGTCTGTGTGTCTGTTTTTCTGTCAATACCAAGCTGTCTTGATTATTGATGCTTTGTAGTATAGATTGAAATCAGGGAGTGTGATACCTCCAGCCTTATTCTTTTATCATTTCTTTTATTAGTGTTTTATAGTTTTCAGTATATAAGTCCTTTATGTTCTTTGTTAAGTTTATTTCTTGGTATTTTATTTTTTGTTGCAATTACAAAAGGTATTATTTTCTCATTTTTTTTTTCCTGAAGTTTCATTGTTGGTATACAGAAATGCAGTTGATTTTTGTACATTGGTTTTATATCCAATAACTTTACTGTATTTGTTTATTATTTCTAATAGGTTTTTTTGGGTGTGTGTGTGTGTGTGAGGTCTTTAATATTTTCTATATAAAGGATCATGTCATCTGCAAAAAGTGAAATTTAACTCTTCTTTCCCAATTGGGATGCCTAATACTCCTTTTTCTTGCCTGATTGCTTTGGCTAGAATTTCCAGTACTATATTGAATAGCAATGGAGACAGGCGCATCCCTGTTTTGTTCCTGTTTTTAGGGGAATGGGCTTCAGCTTTTCCCATTGGAGTATGATATTAGCTGAGGCTTGTCATATATGGCCTTTATTATGTTGAGATCCTTTCCTTCTATAACCATTTTATACAGTGTTTTGATCAAAAATGCATGTTGTATCTTGCATCAACTGATACAATCATATGGTTTTTATCTTTTAGCTTGTTATGTGGTGTATCACATTGGTTGATTTGCATATGTTGAACTGTTTTTGTGTTCGTGGGATGAATCCCACTTGATCGTGGTGTATAATCTTTTTGATGCATTGTTGTATTCTATTTGCTAGTATTTTGTTTAGGATTTTTGCGCCTGTGTTCATCAGAGATATTGGTCTATAGTTTTGTCTGTGTGTGTGTGTTTGTGTGTGTGTATGTGTGTGTGTGTGTGTGTTTTATCCTTACCAGGCTTTGGTATTAGGTTTACCTTGGCCTCATGAAATGAATTGGAAAGTATTGCCTCTTTAATTTTTAGGAAGAGTTTGAGGAGGATAGGCATTAGTTCCTTTTTGAATGCTTGATAAAACTCATTGGTGAGACCATCTGGTTCTGGGCTTTTGCCTTTGGGGAGGTTTTGGATGATTGTTTCAATTTCCTTCCTGTTCATTGGTTTATTTATATAGTCTAGTTCTTGGTTCAGTCTAGGTAGGTTATATGTTTCTAGAAACTTGTCCATGTCTTGAAGGTTGTCAAATTTGGTGGCATAAAGCCCTTCAAAATATTTTCTTATGATCCTTCGTATTTCTGTGGTATCTGTGGTAATTTCTCCTCTTTCATTTCTAATTTTGGTTATTTGTGTCTTTTCTTATTGCCCCTTGGTGAACCTAGCCAGGGGTTTGCCAATTTTATTCTATTTCAAAGAACCAGCTCTTTGTTGCATTAATTTTCTCTATCATTTATCTGTTCTCTATTTCATTTAGTTCTTCTCTAATTTTTATTATTTCCTTCCTTCTGCCAACTTGGGCTTTTTTTGTTCTTCTTTTTCTAGTTGTTTAAGATGAGATGTTAAGTTTTTATTTGTGCTTTTTCTTGTTTCTTGAGATAAGCCTGTAAATGATAAAATTTTCCTCTTGTTACTGCTTTTGCTGCATCCCAATAATTTTGGAATGTTGTATTTTCATTGTTATGAGTTTCTTTGTATTTTTAATCTCTTATTTCTTCTTTGATCCAGTCATTTTTTAAAATAACATGTTGTTTAATCTACATGTATATGTGTTTTTCTCTGCCTTTTTTTTTTTTCGCACTTGTTCTCCAATTTCAAGGCTTTGTGATATGATATATGCTTTGTATGATTCCAGTCTACTTGAATTTATTGAGGGTAGTTTTATGTGTCAGCATATGGTCTATCCTTGAGAATGTTCCATGTGCACCAGAATAGAATGTTTAATCTTGTTTTGTAGGATGAAATATCCTGTAAATGTCAATTTTGTCCATTTGTTGTAATGTATTATTTAGAGCTGATATTTCCTTATTTATTTTCTGTTTGGATGATCCATCATGGCTGTCAAGAGGCGTGTGACTGGTTCTATTTTAGGATTTCTGTCTCTTTGTGTAACTTCTCCATGAGTTCATCTCTTCTTCCCTTAAGTTCATTGAGCATCCTTATAAGTAACCAGTGTTTTGAGCTCTGTTTTGGTAGATCGCTTTCCTGCATTTTGTTTAGTTCTTTTTTTGGAGGTTTATCTGTTCTTACATTTCAAACATGGGTATTATCTTCTCATTTTGGCAGACTCCTTTTGTTTCTTTTTATGTATTAGGTAGATCTGCTATGTCTGTAGACTTGGCCTGGTGGCCTTCCTTATGTATAATAGTAGGTGTCCTTTGGGGCCCAGTGGCACAGTTTCCTGGGCCACATGTTTTAGGTACTTTAGGAGTATCTCCCTTGTATGGGTTGTGTGTGCCATCCTGTTGTAGTTGACCCTTGATGGTTGTTAGCAAGTCAGTGGGTGGGACTGGCTGTGAGAACTGGCTGTGACTACCGCAGATGAACTGTGGTGCAAGGGGCTGATCTTACTGAGTGGAATTTGCTGTAATGGTGCTGTGGTACCTGCTGAGTCCTCCCTTTGCATTTGTTGTTAATGCAGCTAGTTGGGTGATTTCTCTTGTGTGGTCTCTAGCTGGCCACCAGATGTACTGGTTTTTGGAGCCTCTTGCTTGGAAGGGACTTCCATGCAGGTCAATATCAGCCACTGCCTGTACCCTGCTGAGGGCCTGGTAGAAGTTACAGAGTGATCTGGGGTTGGTAGTTGCTTATGCTGGGTTTTGAGTTGCCTGGGAGTGGTTATGCTGTGAGTTGAGGCCAGCTGTCATTAGCGCCAGGCTTTGGGTCATTTAGTAAGTGGTACAGGGCAGGTTGAGATTGACCACTACTTGTTTGGGGTTTATGGACCTTTAAGAGATATTGGGAAATTCTAGTGTGAACTGCTTGTGAGAGGAACAGCTGCTGAAAGAAGTTTAACTTTCTGTGTGAGTTGGGTGGGACGAGGTCTCCAGGAGTCGCCTGGCTTAGTGGTGTTAGCCAGGGGACTCAGATTTGGCTCCCACCTGTACCTGCCATTTTCTTGGGGGAGGTTTCAACAAAGCATTGATGGTGCCTGCCAGCACTTCTGCCTATGCCTGTAAGCTGTATGGCAGGAGGACTTAACAAAGGATCAGTGGCACTTCCAGGCCTCATTCTGAAGCCAGGCAATTCAGTTACTCCTCATATGTCCTTGATGGTGTTTGGTCTGCTGTTCCTTCCTTTCCTGGAGCATAGAGTGAGTGTTTGTGAGCAAGTGAGTCTGTGTTCTGGCCTTTTAGAGGATGCATGGGTCTACAGCAGCCTGTTGTGGGGTTGGTACCCCTTGCTCCTCAGAGGGTATCTGCATAGCTGAGATACGGTTTTTGATTCTTAACAGCCACATATGCATGTGCAAACAGCTTGTTTTGCTTCTCTGACTGTCCTACCATCTTGACATGGCTTCTTCTTTATATCCTTAGTTATAGAAGTTCTGTTCAGCTTGTCTTTAGGTGGTTCTCAAGGGTGGTTGCTTTATAGTTTAGTTGTAATTTTGATGTGGTCATGGGAGTAGGCTAACATAACCTTTATGTACTTTGTCATTTTGATTGTTCTAATATTTGTCTTTGACTTCGGTTTCTAAATTTTTTGGAATTTCCTGGGTGATAGGAATGTCTTTTGTTCTAATAAGGTGACTCTTGGTGGGTTCCTGGATGGGCACTAGTCACCAGAATGACCAAACCATGATTATATGCTTACAATTTTAAACCCCATTCTTATTCTCTAGAGAGGGGAAAGGAACTCTCTAGAAAGGGGAGAGGGACTGGAAATGGAGTTCATGTTCAGTCATGCCTACATAATATGAAGCCTTCACATTATGGGTTTGAAGAGCTTCTGCGTTAGTGAACATGTGGAAGTACTTAGAATGACAGTCCCAGAAAAGGCATGGAAGCTCAGCACCCCTTCCCACATACCTTGTCATATACATCTCTTTCATTTGAATGTTCATCTGTATCCTTTATCATAGCTTTTTTTCTTTATCATATCATTTTAGAACAAACTGTTAAACACTAGTAAACTCCCTTCTTGAGTTCTGTGAGCCCCTCACAAAACTTGAGGGTCAGATGTTGTGGGAACTTCTGATATATAGCCAATTAGTCAGAAACAGGTAATAACCTGGACTTGTGATTGACATCTGAAGTGGAGTTGGGGCAGCCTTGTGGGACTGACGCTATTTCCAGTTAGAGAATGTCAGAGTTGAATTATAGGACACCCAGCTGGTGTTAGAGAATTGCTTGGTGTGAGGAAAACCCACACATCAGGAGTCAGAAGTTTATGAGTGTGGAGGTAGTCTTTAAAGTAAAGGAGAACCATAGGAGGAGGTTTTCTTTCTCAGACTCCTTCAGTTCTGTAAAGGTTTTCAAGATCCCTGAAACTTAGACTCTGGTTGTCTTGAGTGCTTAACATCACTGGAAATCATTGTCAAAACACAGTGATGAAATATGAGATTTAAATGCTATACTTGAGTGATTCTTAGGGTTTGGATCCACCCTAGTTTTTACCCTATTTTGCTGTGGTAATTTTTTTTAAAGTCTTATCTTTCTTAGCGGATACAGTAGACTCTCTGTTAACCAGAGTGCTCAAGTGTCTGGCAAAATGTTTTTGCCAGTTGCTTGAGATTTTGCCGATTGCTTGAGAGTGCCACGTGCTTGAGTTCTAGTTAATGGAGCATCCACATTTATCTGGCATCTGCCAATCCCAATGGGTGCTGGTTAACTGAGCGTCTACTGTATTGAACACAATTTTATATACTTTGTCATATTCTTGTTTTGACACCATCTGCTTCCTACCTAGACTGCCCCCCTGCTGCAGGAGGAAGATCTGTTGCTTACCCTGTCCAAGATTCCATTCTTATTTTTTTGTATTTGATTATTGAATGTTTGGCAGGCATTCTTTTTTTTTAAATCATGAATTGGTGTTTATAATAATTTTTTTTTAATTTAAAAAGCCAACACATTTTAAAAATATATCACAAATGTTTCCAAGGCAACATTAAAATGATTATACCACAGTCCCTAATACAATATTAAGCTCTACTATGAAGGTACAGAGAGGGCAGAAAGGTTTCATCCAGCCAGTGGCTTAGGTGCTCTTCTTTTCTTTATCCAGTAAATTCATGGCAGCTTTCTTGGCTTCTTTAGTGATAGCACCTGCAGTCTCTTTGGCTTTGTCCTTCAAGTCACTCACCACATTGTTTACCTGGGACTTGTGCTTCAGGAAGAAAGGATGGATAATGCGCTTGTAGAGCATTTCTGCCCTGTTAGAGGGTCTGGGGGCCATGCACCAAAGCTGGAAGCCCCACTTCAGCATGTAATAGAAGGGGAACCATGACAGGAATAGGTCAAAGAAGAATTCAGCAATGCTGAACACACCATACACTACCCAGTAGGTAAGCCACTGGATGTCATCTTCTTTGTTGAGACTCTCTATGGCTTTAATTGAAATGTAGACTGGGTAGCCAAATCCTATCAGGTTGCAGAGGAGAGAGGCTCTACAACTGAACAAGGCCACCAGCCCAAAGACAGTGAGTGTGAGATAGCTCTGGTTCACACCAGTTTTGGCCTTGAGCTTGTCCAAGAGGTTAGTCATGCAGTTCTTCTCATGAAGGAACTGGTCGAACCTCTGTCTCCTGGCCACAGACATGGGGGAGACTGTCGTGCCGTTTCCCAAGGCTGCTCCTAGTACAGGTGGCTGCAGAGCAGGGGTGATGGATGGGGCTGGTGGGGGCGGCTGCAGGCGGAGCCAGCCTACAGTAATTCTTTATAAAACTGTTCATGACTCAATCAAGAAGCACTGGTGAATACTGAAAAAAAATCAGTAGATTAACTCTCTTCTATTTCTTTTGATCATGATTCATAGTACTTGCACACATATTCCAAATGGTTTAACAACTATTTTCATGACACATTTTGTAGAGTCTGCTTCAGAAAGTTTAATACAGTATTTCTCCATAATGTACGAGGGCTGTTTGGAAAAAAATCCAGCCATAAATGACTCTATTTTTCATATTACATGGCTGGAAACTTTCTGGACAGTCCTCTTATGTGGAACAAAGTAATACGTGAAAGATTAGTTTCTTGTTTTAAAATTTCAATAAATCCAGATTTATTTATGTAACCTAATGTCTAGCTGAAATTTTTCTTTGATAGACATAGAAGATTAAAAAATATCAATGCCATGAGTTCATATATGTATTTGGTCATGAATTAATAGCATTTCTTTTTAAACTTGAAAATCATTTGATTGATAAACTATGACAAGTATTTAATAGGGCAGTATCTCTTATGTTGTACAACTCTTTTAAATCTAAAGAAAAGTACTTACAATTTTAAAAAATATTTAATCAATTGATGTTTGATATGTTAGGTCTTGTATTCTATAGGCAATTGGTTACTGAATTGAAGTTACTTTATTTTAAAAATACATCTTTTTCCTATTATTTTCTAACAAAATTCCATAACTGAAATATTTTTAAGCATCTCTTCATCTAAAAATGGTTTTCTTTCTTTTTGTGTGTGTGCAAGAAACCCAGCTATTTTATAGCTGGCCAAAGTTACAAGTTTGGACCTTGTTACATGTTATTTAAAAATACAGCTGGATAGTTCTGATTTGAGGTGACTAAATTTCATCACTTCTTTTTCATTGAGAGGAAATTCCTCAAATTTACTATGTATTTCTTGGCACTGTCTCTTAATATTGTCTAGTTTATTATCTTAAAAAAACTTTTTTTTTACATAATAAACAGCTAATTCCTGTTATGCTGTAGAAATTTGCATTTGGTTTCATTGTGAAATTTGTGATATGCCTTCTTTTAGCCTTTGTTTTTACTGTTCCAATAAGAGTACTAGCTCCTGATCTTCATTTGATTTTGTATCAGTAGTATATTTTCTTTTTATATTAAAATTTGTCCATTCTTATTTTTATGGCTATAAAAAGAATTTAATTATAACAAAGTAATAATAAGTATTTCAGATTAATAATCAATTATAATTTACACAGGATATCTTTATAATTTGTGTTGTTTGCATAAAATATTCAAATAAATCCATGAAATGTTACATTAGTGCATAGAAAAAAAATAGACTATATTGGTGATGTGGTTATGCATAATGTCAAAGAACAAGTTCACTGAACAAGTTAAATAGACCAGAAGACTTTACTCAACACTATTGCAGTAGGGGAGAGAGATTGAACTCAACTCTCCCGGTATACGGGGATTTATAGTCAAAGGGGGATGGTGAGGCAGTCAGTGCTTGTTAAATAACCAAGAAGAACTTGGTTAGTTATCAAGAGTGGGTGGATTCAGGATAAATTGGTTTAGCAGGTTTCTTACCAAATCTGGGCCTGGCAGGTGGCCAAGGCCTATTTTTTGAGCAGAGTACTCAGAAGCCTGACTAAAGTTTGATTGAGAAAGGAGGTCTTGTCATTAATATTAGAAACAGCAGTATCATATGTGGTAACAGGGTTAAGCAAAATGTAATCTGCCAGGCCTATTTTTTGAGCAGAGTACTCAGGAGCCTGACTAAAGTTTGATTGAGAAAGGAGGTCTTGTCATTAATATTAGAAACAGCAGTATCATATGTGGTAACAGGGTTAAGCAAAATGTAATCCTATCAAGACAATAAAGTTATGTGTAATGGAAAAATATGCTACCTCAATTAAAAATTTTAAAGTTTAAATTAATTACAATTCAATAAAATTAAATTCAGTTCCTTCGTCTCATTAACCACATTTAAAATGCTCAGTAGCCATCTGTGATAGATAGTGGAGTTCTAGGGCTTTCATGCATGTGTATGGACCTACCTTCTATACCTATTTATATATTTTCTGTACCTACAGAAACATTTAGCTTTGGGTGTTTTTGGTAAGCCATAATGGGATTATATTTTATGGACATTGACCCTTGAACAACTTGGGTTTGGCGTGCTGACTCAAACCTGTGCAGTTGAAAATTCATGTGTAACTTTTGACTCCACCAAACCTTAACTACTAACAGCCTACTACTATTGACCATAAACAGTCAGTTAATACATTATTGTATGTTATATACTGTATTCTTAGAATAAAGTAAGATAGAGAAAAAATGTTAAGAAAATTGTAAGGAAATAAATTTACAGAACTGTGTATTTATTGAAAAAATCAGCAATTAAGTGGAGTTGTGCAGTTCAAACCTGTGTTCAAAGGTCAATTGTATTTTTGTTTTACTTGCTCTTTTCACTTACCATATATTTTGGAGCTTGTTCTGTGTCAATACATAGAAATCTGCCTCTTTCATTTTAATGCTGCCTAGTGTAGACCATAATATTGTAAAAAATAATATAAAGAGAGGCACTTCAAAATGGAGTTAGAGCTGCCATGCCATACGAACTGCCTTGCACATCTTGCTCCTCAAACCTTTGGGATGTTAAAACTCAGCAAAATAACCTTTGGCCTGGGCTTAAAGCAACATTGTGTCCCAAAGAACGGTTTGCAAAGCTAACAGGAAAGCAGTTATTATGAATACTGGACTGAAAATTAAAGATGTTTTTTAGAATTAGAATCACTGTGTTAGCTTATCTGCACCTACAGAAATTACTTAGCTTGTTAATACTCTTCCTTCTATTTATGTAATTATTCATCTTTCCTTTCTTATAAATACCCCTTGCCTTCACTTCCTAATCATAACACTTTGTGTTCTGTCTGAATCACTGCTTCCTGAAGAGTATTATCTTGGATCTCAAATAAATACTTGTTGCCTCTCACTTTGGTTATACATTTTTAAGTTAATAGTTTTTGTAAGTTTTGCACATGTAAAATATTAATGGATACTCCCAGATTGACATCCAAAATGACATTACACTCATCAACAGTACAAAAGAGTGCTCTTTGCCCTGTACCCTTATCCACTCTTAACATTTTCAGTCTTTAAGAATTTTGCCAATCTTATGTATTGGCAAATCAGTTTTAGTATACATTTCCTTGATAATTAGTGAGATCGAATGGCTTTTCATATTTTTATTAGTATTTCGTTTCTTAACACAATACCTGTATTTCTTTAAAAAGTAACAAAATGTTACTTAAACAGTATATATTCTGTGTTCTTGGTTTTTTTTTTTTTTTTTTTGAGTACCTGTGATTAGGTTGCTGGGGTGGATCAATTTTCATTTCGCATCTCTATAGACAAGAATCATTTGCATTATTATTTTTTATGATTTACTGCCCAAAGACAGTGAAAGGCTAAGACTACTAACAATCAGAATACCCAGTAGGGTATGCCAGAGAACATCTGAAAGACCCCCGAAATGGGGAGACCCTCACTCCAGTCTCGGGATGGCGCGACACCCAAGAACTCATGAGAGACCGATTTTGATGCAAACAGCAAGAGGTTGATTCAGGAACCAGTGCACTGGGGCCGACTCATATTCCACGCAGGGGTAGAGGAGTTCGACCCCCGGCACAAGGAGTAAGGGGTTTATAAAGGCAAAAACCACAAGCACCTGGCAGCAACTGATAATATTTGGTAATCTAGCAAGTTTGTATAGCGAGTTCAAGGAACTATTTCCTGGAATAAAAGGAGTAGTTGTCTGGAGGGGGAGGTTGCCATCTGTGCTGTGGTCAGCACATTCGGGCCGTCTCAAGGTCTAGTCTAGGGTATAAAATTTTCCACTCCAACCTTTCATTCCCCACTTCTTCTAGTGAATAGTTCTAATCCTAGAACTAAATATCTTCTTTATCCTGGTTTCCTTGACCCTTTAAGGCATGATACTGCTGTCTTAAAACTAAAAGCTGCACAGCACTAATTTTTTCTCTAATAAAGGCAACTAATCTATTTAAGGTGCAGGGGCCAATCATGAGGAGCAACAGCAGGATCAGAAGGGGTCTTATCAGAGTGGAAATTAAGGTGGTCATCCATGGTGTTTTATTAAACCAGCTTTGAAACCATCCCTGGTTGGCGTCCCGTTCTCTCTTTTGTCTAACCTTTCCCTCAGCTTGGCCATAGAGTCCCTTATGGCCCCTGAATGATCTGCATAAAAACATTACTCCCTGAGAGCGGCACATAACCCACCTTCCTTGAGAAACAAAAAATCTAATCCTCTTCTGTTCTGTAACACGACCTCTGATAGAGAGGTCACGGATTCCGCTAATTGTGATAAAGACTATTCTAAGGCTCTTAAGTCTTGATCCATGGCAGACCTGAGTTCATTAAAGTAATGAGGCATCTGAATCAAAGCAGCGGTACTGGTTCCTACACATGCCGCTACTCCGAGCCCTAGGATAACAGCTAGAGTCAGAGTTGCGGGTTCCTTTTTATATCTATCATATACATCTTCAAGGGTGTTGGCAGGGTGGTAAAGTACCCTAGGCACTAGTTGAATGAGCACACAATAATCTTTGGAATTGTTAAATATAGCAGTAGACACATATGGAGTGAGCCCAGTATTGCAGGCCCACCATTTATCTAATCCTGGAAACAAATACCTATTATCTGAAGTTTTGGGACTTGCTAATGTCTCGTTACAGAGATATTGATAATCATGAGGTGGGGTCCAATGCATGTCCCTGAACCCGAGACTTGAGTCAGGGTGATCTTACGATGTTCTCCCCAAGTGCAGGCCTCATGGGTGGCGGTGTTGTTGAATCCCCCAGGCACCGTGGTCCCCTCATAATAGGGGGGTCCTGATGCCAAGCAGAGCCAACAAGTCTCAGTCATGTTAGGGTTAGTTTCGTTAATTATACTAAAGGCTCCTTGGACGAGATTCAGCAACCTTTACGGCAGTGGGAGTGGTCATCAACACTAGGAAGGGTCCCCTCCAGCGAGGCTCGAGGTTTTTTACACGATGGCGCCGGACCAGAACAGCATCTCCAACCTGGAACTTGTGAGGCACCGTCAGATCCCCTGGCTTGTAGGCTTCTTTGAGCAGGACCCAAGCCTCTTGTCTCACCACCTCGAGTGCTTTAAGGCGGGCAAATAGGGGTTTAGAAAGAACAGCATCAGGATCATATATTCCCCCTGACTCAGTGAGGGGTGGAGGTCCACCACACAGAATCTCATAGGGGGTAAGTTTATAGCGTCCTGGGGTGTTCCAAACTCGGAACAAAGCAAAGGGAAGGAGGACTGTCCAATCCTTTTCGCCGGTCTCTAAGGCTAATTTAGTCAAGGTCTCTTTTAAGGTTTTATTTATTTTTTCTACCTGTCCTGAGCTCTGGGGCCTATATGCACAATGTAATTTTTATTTTACCCCCAGTTGAGTGGCCAATCCCTGACTTACCTGGGCAACGAAGGCAGGTCCATTATCAGATCCGATTACCTTAGGAATTTCAAATCTTGGGAAGATTTCTTCTAAGATCTTTTTGGCCACTACATTGGCCATCTCTGTTCTGGTTGGGAAGGCTTCTACCCATCCTGAAAAGGTATCTATAAAAACTAGCAAGTACTTATTACCATAATGGGCTGGCCTTATTTCAGTGAAATCAACTTCCCAGTAGGCTCCCGATCCGGTCGCCTCGGAGTCTTTTTCCTGGAGAGTATGGGGAGCGTCCAGCATTGGTCAGGGCACAAGCTTTGCACCCTTTTACTATCTCTCCTGCCATTTCGGCCAGGCCAATGATATAATAGCCCGAGGACCATACCAGGTCTTTTAATTTCTTTGCTCCTAGATGGGTTAGATAATGGAGGTTAGTCAGATACTCACGGGCTTCTTTGCTGGGGAGAATCAGTTTTCTATCTTCCTTTTGAGAAATTCCATAAGGAGTATGTCTGATTAGTCCCAGCCCGTCCGTAGCATTGTGGTCTTCCTGAGTATAGTGAAAACTGGTTTCTCTGATATTATAATAGTCTTTTGATTCTCTAGTAGCCAATATCATAGTTCCTTGGGCCGTTTGTTTGGCTACAAGATCGGCCATTTGATTTCCCTTTGCCACTGCCTCACGACCTTTCTGGTGCCCCGGACAGTGTATAATGGCCACTTTGGCAGGTAGATGGATGGCCTCAAGGAGGCTTAAAATCTCTTTATTTTTTATGTCTTTTCCTGCAGATGTCAGCAGCCCCCTCTGTCTGTATATTGCCCCATGAATGTGAACAGTAGCAAAAGCGTATCTGCTGTCCGTGTAGATGTTAATGTTTTTTCCTTCAGCCAAACGTAGGGCTTGTATCAGAGCCACTAGTTCGGCTTTTTGGGCTGAGGTCCCTTCTGGTAGGCTGCTGGCCCAGATTAACCTTTTTCCATCTACCACTGCCGCCCCCGCCTTTCGCTTACCCTCGACCATGAAGCTGCTGCTGTCCGTGTGCCAGTGGGGCTCCCAGCCCATGGTTGAACTTTTAGATCGCGCCGGGTGCCGGTTTCTTCAGCTAGGATGCCAGCACAGTGATGAGTGGGTGACGAATCTTCAGTCTCAGGCAGCAAAGTGGCGGGGTTGAGAATGGCAGGGAGAGCAAAAGTCACACGCTTGGTCAGCAGGAGGCTCTGATAGTGAGTCATGCGGGCGTTAGTCATCCATCTATCTGGGGGCTGCCGGATAATGCTCTCTAGAGCGTGGGGCGCCACTATAGTAACTTGTTGTCCCAGAGTTAGTTTGTTGGCATCTTTGACCAACAGGGCCATGGCCGCGATGGCTTTTAGACAGGATGGCCATCCGCTAGCAACTGGATCTAATTTCTTTGATAGGTAAGCTACCGGTCTCTTCCAGGGTCCCAGGGTTTGATAAGAACCCCTCGGGCCACTCCAGCCCGTTCATCAACGTATAGGGTGAAAGGCTTGGTTAGGTCGGGCAGGGCTAGGGCTGGGGCTGACAGCCTTTGATTTTATCAAAGGCCTCCTGGTGTTCTGGAGTCTATTTCATCTTCTAGGGCCAACACCTTTGGGGCCCTGCCTTTCTTTTTGGGGCACTCTCTAGCCCAATGTCTTTTTTCCTTGCAGTATGCACACTGGTCTTTATCTAATGGTCGTCTTCGTCCGTTATTTCTGATTCCTGGTGGAGGCCTCCCGTTGCCCAGGTTCCCTTGCTGTCTAGGTCCTGCTCTGTCTCTATCTCTTTCTCCTACCACTGCGGCCAAAGTCCTAGTCAAGTTTCTTTCTTGTCTACGATCCCTCCTATCTTCCCTTTCTTCTGCCTCTCGCTTTTGAAACACTTTTTTTATTTCTTTAACTAAATCCTGTAAAGCACAATCCTGTAATCCTTCTAGCCTCTGGAGCTTTTTCTTAATGTCAGGTGCTGACTGTCCTATAAAAGCCATAGCCACCGCCGCCTGCTGACCCTCTGAAGTCAGGTCAAAAGGAGTGTAGTGCCTATAAGCCTCTATCAGTCGCTTAAGAAACACAGACGGTGGTTCTACCGGACCCTGAAGAACCTCCCTTACCTTAGCCAAATTGGTGGGGTGCCTTGCTGCTCCTCTGAGACCTGCCACGAGAGCCCGGCGATAGACTGTCAGTCTCTCCCTACCTTCAGCGGTGTTGAAGTCCCAGTCAGGTCGGTTGAGAGGGAAACCAGCATCTATTTCATTAGGTAGGTTGGTGGGTGTCCCATCGGTGCCAGGAACACTTTTCCTGGCTTCTAGAAGGATCCTCTCCTCTTCAGTGGTAAACAGGACCTGTAAAAGCTGTTGGCAGTCATCCCAGGTGGGCTGGTGAGAGAACATCAGGGACTCTACTAGCCCTGTCAGACTAGCAGGATTTTCTGAAAAAGAAAGGTGATTAGTCTTCTAATTACAAAGATCGGCCGACGAGAACGGCCAATACTGAAGGGGTTGGAGATTGGGAGGGTCCACGAGGGGCCCGTAGACCCTCAGAGGCAGGGCCACTGTTGAATCGGGCCCTCCAGGGCTCTGTGCCCGACGACTTCGGGTACCACCGGCAGGTCCGGCATCTTCAACGCCTCATTCGGGAACAGGGGGTGGTTGAGAAGGTGGAGGTAGAGGTGGTTGTGGCTGGGGGTAGGGTGGAGGTAGAGGAAGGGGCCATTCTGGGGGCTCCTCAATTTCGGGATAGATCTTGGGAGGAGCAGAAGGTTTAACTTCAGTCCAATTATCTAGAGTCAGACTAAGGGGGGTCGTCACAGTCTGTCCCATCGTTTGAGTCAACAGTAATACAAAGAACACACAAAACAGAATAAGACACGGGTTAACAAGCATCCGCTTCCACTTACTTGGTCGACCCAAACCAGAAAAAGGATTCAGACGGTCGGGAGGGCGGGTGATCCCTCCAGACGGGACAGCGGTCCCTTCAGACGGGACAACGGTCCCTTCAGAGTTGGGGCGTCCCCAAAACAGAAATTATATCAGAAAAAACCCGAACTTAAACCCGAGCGGCGCTGCACAGAGACAGTAGACAGATGGACAGAAACAGACAGAATCTGAATCTCACCTCCAAGGGAGTCCTCGGAGCTCTAGGGTGGATGCTCATCCCGGACGAGCCCCCAAATGAAAGACCCCCGAAATGGGGAGACCCTCACTCCAGTCTCGGGATGGCGCGACACCCAAGAACTCACGAGAGACTGATCTTGATGCAAACAGCAAGAGGTTTATTCAGGAACCAGTGCACTGGGGCCAACTCATATCCCACACAGGGGTAGAGGAGTTCGACCCCCAGCACAAGGGGTAAGGGGTTTATAAAGGCAAAAACCACAAGCACCTGGCAGCAACTGATAATATTTGGTAATCTAGCAAGTTTGTATAGCGAGTTCAAGGAACTATTTCCTGGAACAAAGGGAGTAGTTGTCTGGAGGGGGAGGTTGCCATCTGTGCTGTGGTCAGCACATTCGGGCCGTCTCAAGGTCTAGTCTAGGGTCTAAAATTTTCCACTCCAACCTTTCACATCTAGCATTCCATAGAACCACGCACCCTGCAAGCAATCTTTCACTTTTTTCCTGACAGATACATGTTTAAAACTTCTAGCACATTGTCTCACTCATAGTAAGAACTCAGTAAATTTAATTTGTTTCTCTTCCATTTAAAGAATGAAAAAACAAGGTAATTGAAAATTTATGGCATTTCTGCCTGGATAGGGATTGTATCTAGATTGACCTTTGTTTTTCTTGGGCCTTGAACAGTGCTTGGGGAGTATTTTTAATGGATGTTCAGTAATTGGTTGAATGGAACTGTGTTCAAGTATGTATGTCTAATTCATTCTCATATCTGGAGAAGCATGTATTATGTGTGTATTAGGAAAAAATAGAATTATTTTGCTTACATTGTTATCATATTTTTAGATAGGGATTAGAAAATATATTCTAATCATGGAAACTGGTGGCCTTATAAATGACTAGACTAGCTGTTTCCTTTCGTAGTCCCAATGGTGTGAATGAAGCTAAATAAAAATCCCACTCTGATAAGAGCAAATGCGATTTTGTTGTATGCAGTCTTAAGGCATGATTATGCTATTCTCACTGTGCGTGGTAATTTTTATATATGACAAACTAGGCTAACATATTCACATACGTTATAGCTAGAATAATCCATTGCTTTAAGAACGTAATATATATCTGCTTTTTCGATTCATTGTTTGACAAAAATTTCTTCTTAAGTAACAAAAAATATGCAGTGGCTACTGTAGACTGCAAAATGAAGGAGAAGCTTAGCTTTACTGTAGAGTCTGAGCCTGGGTGTAACCTAACTAGCTAGAGGATATGCAATTCCTGATTGACAGCAGGACCAGCATTATGCAGATTTTGTAAGAGAGAATAGCTCAGAAACAGTGATTAGGGGCTCAGTTAGGAATCACTACATTCAGCACTAATATCTTTAGTTTTTCATTTTTCTGTCTACTGGATTTGTAAACAAATAGCACCAAAACAGTTCCTCTTTGTTTTTATTAAAGTGATACTGCAGTGCAGTTTCAATCTGTCAGCTGGGCATACTTGGGTGGAAATTCGATATTCTTACTAAATTAGCTAATTTTTAGCTGTGTTTCATGCTTATCTCTACACCTTTGTGTATTAAATTTTATCTTGAGCTTTTCTCTTTATACACAAGTGTGTTTTGCTTGTGCTTTCCTGTCTTCTTCAGAGAGAAGCTTTATGTAGGTCAGGCTTGGCTTAAGCAGATTTCCTGAACCTGCGTCAGCTTAAGCTGGAGGAATTTTAATAAACCCTCCCCTGTAGGCGTGGGCCTAAATGAGGCTAGCCTAGTTAAGCCTGATCTTTTTCTGTTTGTGAAAAGAGCTGAGCAGAGCTGAAGGCTGCGTGGTGGTTTCAGAAACTACCTATTAATTTGAAAAGAACAATGGTTGGAAAGGCTAGGTCTTCCAATTTTACCTTATCTGAAAAGCTTGATTTGCTAAAGCTTGTGAAGCCATATGTGAAAATTCTCGAAGAGCACACTAATAAACATTCAGTAATAGTGGAAAAGAATAGATGTTGGGATATCATAGCAGTTAACTATAATGCAATTGGAGTAGACCGCCCTCCTCGAACAGCGCAGGGCCTACGCACTCTTTACAAAAGGCTCAAAGAATATGCCAAACAGGAGCTGTTGCAGCAAAAAGAGACCCAATCAGATTTTAAAAGCAATATTTCTGAGCCAACCAAGAAAGTTATGGAGATGATTCCCCAGATTTCCAGTTTTTGCCTGGTAAGAGACAGGAACCACATACAAAGGTAAGCTTTATTTTATTTTGTTGTGGAAAATTGTGGCGCCTCCTGTCTATTGGGCTCTGGCTTAGTTGTGTTAGAGATATGCATATTAAGCATCCCCACATTGGGAGCAATGAATAGTGTCTTTGTTTTGCATTCTTAGAAAAGTGAGGCTATAAGGAATTTTTCTGCTGCATTTCAAGCCACTTTTTGTTTTCCCTTCCCCCTTCCCTCCCTCTGTAGTTTCTAAAATGTAAAGGTAAGGGAGGAAAAAATTGGGGTGAAATTTGTGAGATCACCTCATAAACTTTTTAAGATTTAAAATTAATTAGCTGAGAGATACCTTTTTCTTATTTCATTTAAGATTATGTTTAATTGGAATTTTCAGTTTTATATAAAATTAGTTTCAGGAGAAATGGAACCTTTTTACTTTTTTTATGAAATTGTCAGTCTGTCTACACTTACTGAATATTCATTGAGCTATAAAACTAAATCAAATAATTAAACTTATTAATGGTATTGTATATATTGAGAAATTATTTTTAAAACATTTAAGATAAAAAAGATACAAAGAAAAGAGTTAATGCCTAATTAGGAGTTTATATTACTTAATAAAATTCAAAGTTATTGTGTTTTTATTCATTAATGGTCTAGTTTCACTTTGATTTTTGGGTCAAATAGAAAAGGCTAAGCTTTCTCATACTGCTTTTTAAGGATATCAAACTATAAATTTTAATATACCAATAAGAGCAACTGGGTTCTTATGGGTTAGAAGCAGGCTTTTTTGGTTAAATTTATGCTCTACATAACTACTGCCTGGGAAATCTTCAAAACTTACCTTACTGATTCAAAATTTAATCCCTGGCGAAAGATAAAAATGGCAGCTACATTCTTGTGAATCACTTAAGGTAATTTAAACAAAATGTAAACTAATTGTTAGTTGAGAGACCTTTCAAACAAAGCTTTACAATGGTGCTTTCCTGTTGGTGAAAGAAGAATCATTATATAAGCAAAATTATTGATTACCTGTGAAATCCTTTTGAAGTTAGGAGAAAAAAAGGGAAATAAAACTTTTTAGCCAAACTTGATAATTTACTAGGATAATTTTTTTTAGCCCAGCTTCTTAGCATATACTGCTTATTTCTAGTTCATAGTATGGTTAAAAAAAATAGCACCAGTGGGAATCTGGGACACGGATACACAGTGTATTAAATCATGGGACCACTGCTTAAAATGTTCTCTGTAATACATCCTAATATTCTGGAAGTGCAAAAAGCTCCAAAGTAAGACTGTTTTATACTGTACTACTTATTTTAAAAAATTTCCCCCTCAAAACTATAGAGAAAAGTAGCTTTTGCATTACAGGTATAAAACTATCTTTTGGGTTTTAAGTATAGGCTTTTTTTTAAAATTGTTAGGTTTACTGGGGTGACATTGATTAGTAAAAATTACATAGGTTCCAGTTATCCTAGGCTTTTATAATGTGAAAACTACACATAAGAACTGTAGTTAATTGTATATTTTAAAAATACAGTGAGTACAGAAGAAAAATAATATACAAGTATCTGGTTTTATTTTGACCATTTGTGTGTGTGTGTGTGTGTGTGTATATCACACACACACACACACACACACAGTCAATTTTTTGGGATAGCATTTCTCCGATAAAACAAGTTAATTGATTTATACATTTTAATACCTCTGTTAACAGTGATTTTTTGATTTTTAAAGGGAAGAATATTAGAAATAAACCCTTTAAATGCTTATGTTAGTGTCTACACTGCCATTTTCTCTATTAGCATTTCCATTTAATATATTTATATGTTTAATGTGTTTATACTTATTTGACATCATCTTGAATCTTCATAATTATCTCAGAAATTCATAGTTATTGTATAATCTTAATTATGCTTCTGTGTAAATATGACTGTTAATCTCACTAAACTCTCCATTCTTAAAAAAAGTCCTACTGCTTATATTAAAAAATATACACCTGTTTTGTAAGGCTAATTTGGAAAAGTGATTAGATTTTTAAAAATTTAATCTTCTGTAGTTTTAATCTTTTCTCATTCAAAGTTTTAGAGATTTTAATATAAACAAATCTTACTAATTTGAATTACATTTATATTCTATTTTTCTTTTGAAAATTACAGCATGATAAAGAAAGACAAGAATGAAGATGAATTTATAGACTCTACAAATAGACTTTTCATAATATACTATGTATCTTATTTTTTCATTCATATGCCTTATACTAATATCTGACATTTTTGGCAGTTTAATGCCATTAGTAAGTGACATATGGGGAGTTTTAATTTTTTTCCCCTTATGTTCTACTTGAACTTGTTCCACATTTTAATCATCCATGTGGAATATATTCTTAGCTATGTTACTTATTTGTCATTTGTAAAATGTTCTCTAAATAACGTTAAGTATAGCAATTTCCCATTAATGTTCCAATAATCTCTTTACCCTTTGTAACTTTTATTTTTAAGTTAGGGAGAAGTAAAATTTAAAAAAAAAACAACCACAAGAAATAGAAGTATGTGTTCTTAATTAATGGCTTCATGTTATACAATACATGAAATTATTTTTTAGAAAACAATGTTAAAGATACAATGCGTTTACATCATAACAAATATGTCAAAGTTTTTTTAATTTTAAAAGCCTTTTTATTTCTTTTACTACTACTGTTTTATAATATAAATATCATCACCTTGTGAATATATACACATGAAAACCCTATGGAAGATAATTCTGCACTAAAAATACAGAATGAATATATAGACTTTCATTCTTTTTTTTTTTTTTTTTTAGCTTTTTGGTATGTGGGCAGCTCCCCGGCTGGGAATCGAACCCAGGCCGCAGCGCTGACAGCGCCAGCGCTGAAGCCTTAAGCCGCTACGCCATCAGGGAACTCCCTAGACTTTCATTCTTAAAATACATTTGTCTGCACATTGTCAAGTATAAAATAGAATGCTTTCCCAAATGTACTTATGTTAGGAGTAAAATTTAGAGTTATATGCAGTTTCTGCACAAATATATTTTAAAAATAGACAATGTTTCACGATTTGCATGTCATCGTAGCTCAGGGGCTAAATCTCTGTATCCTCGCTTTAATGCTGCCCAAGAACACTGTCAAAGTTTAAATTATGCTAAAACTGTAGATGCCTCTAATAGGAATGCATATTTTATGGAAATTACATGTGAATTTAATAAACTTTAAGTATCTTGTATGTAGGCCATTAAAAACATTACATTGTGAAAACTATTTATTTAATCAATTAACATTTGATGAGCACCTACTAGGTATGCTGTGATATAGTGGTGGATATAAACTCCTAGCCTGTGGACTTGACCTTATTAATGGTTGAAGGACTGAAAGAGCAACTGAGTCACGTGGTTTAGGATAGGTAAGACTAAGCGCCACTGTTTCTGAAATTGTATAGTTAAGATAAAGGCAGACTGAAAGCCATACAAAATCTTGATTTTCTATTTTTTTTGACAAATATGGAAATTATTACTTCTCATAAATGGCCTTTCATTATCTTAGAAATCTTGGACCTTGGTGATTTTTAGATCAGTCCAGGAGAGCAGAAACAGATCGAGGACTGAGATGTGGGGATAGCAAGGCCTAGAATGCATTGAATGGCCCTCTATACCATTAAAGAATGTCAAGCTTAGAGGAACAATTGGTGTCTCTTTGAGAACATTAAAAATGGCATTTTTTATTTGCCTCATTGGCCTTGTTTAGTATGATTTGTAATTTCCTGTCTTTTTAAGAGCCTGATTTTAAACTTAAGGATGGAGAAAGTTATATATACGTATGTGTGTGTGTGTGTGTGTGTGTGTGTGTGTATATACATATATAAAATCCTAAACTTAATTTTAATTTATTATTCCAGGGTTAAAAAAATTTTTTTGTTTCATAATTTTCTTTATAACTTTAAAACTTGATAATTTAATGTATATTAAACATGAAATTATGGTATAAATATACTCTTGTCTTCATTTGATTCATATTTTATGGTGCTTTTTTGTGTGCTGTAGTGCAAACTTGGATGAGGAAGCACAGGCTGGTACCAGTTCACTACAGGTAATGTTGGATCACCATCCAGTTGCTATTACAGTAGAAGTGAAGCAAGAAGAAGACATTAAGCCCCCTCCTCCACTGCTTTTAAATTCTCAACAGAGTTATACTTTAGAGCAAACAGAAGAACATGAATTAGTACATGTTATGGAAAGATCTGTGTCGCCATCACTTTCCTCTGTTGATGTGAGAATGACATCGTCTCCATCGTCTATCCCAAGGAGAGATGAGTTTTTTCATCACGAGAGTGAAGGACACTTTAGGTCACGATTAGGATATGATCCTCAGATTCTGCAAATGCTGAAAGAGGAGCATGAAATAATTTTAGAAAATCAAAAAAATTTTGGATTATATGTTCAGGAGAAGAGGGATGGATTAAAGAGAAGGCAGCAACTAGAAGAAGAGCTGCTAAGAACAAAAATTGAAGTGGAGAAGCTGAAAGCAATTCGCTTACGGCATGATCTGCCTGAATATAATAGTCTCTGAGATTTTTTTCAGTCTTGCAATTTGATCATTTTTAATTTTGGCCAAATTACTTTCATTAGGGGAGATCCTAAAGAAGAATACATATTGTTAAAAAATGTTTTTAATCTCTATTATGAAAAAATTTTTCTTCATATTTTAATTTTAAATTTTCTTTTGAGATACTGGTTGACATGGTATATATATATTTTTGTCTTTCCTCAATTTTTTTCTAAGAAGTTTAATTGTTGGCCTTATAAAAGATGTTTTACTTTGATTATTAAAACATAACATATATAAATTATATGCAGACATACATATTCTTTCAAAGTTCTGAGTCTTCAACATTTTAAATGAAGAGTTTTGAAAGCTCTAAGAGTTCAAGATTTTTAATTCAGTCTAATTAAGATAAAATACTAGCCTAATAACAAGCTTATCTATATGACATTGATTGTTATGTTTTAATTTTTTGAAGGAGTGTAAGTCCTACGATTTTAGAGATGGAAAGTATTTGGGGATTACTTTTTCCTACCTCTTCAATTTAGAAGAAGAAGATGAAACTGATGTCCAGGGAGCACTCAATGGCTTACTTGATATAATGAAGCTATTTATGGCAGAGCAGGGACCAGCACTGAGTTTTTGTTTCTCTGTTACTTCTGCCCCTTGCTATTCTGTAGAAGTAAAAATCCACTAAAATTCTCCATATTGAAAAGCTGGAAGTATTTATTTCATTAAAATTGTTTTTAAAGATTGGGAGGTTATGAAATCAGGGGAATTGTTTGTTACCCCCATCTTCCCTCCCTTTTTTGTCCAGCAAAATAAGATACTATTTTGGAGCTACTACATATTTTGGCTGTAAGATTTAATATGTCTGAATTCATTTTTAATGTCTTATTCTGAAAAATATTTCTTTTACAGTAAAAATTTTAATGAACAGAATTTAAATTTTACTTAGATTGAAAATAGCAAAAAGTATGTTTTATAAGTTATGATATAATCTGTAATGTTATTTGTAAATATTGCTATTGTAATATTTGTGGAAATAAAACTTTGCTTCTTAAAGCACACATTAAATTTAAATTAAATCTTTAGAGTGTATGTTGTTTAAGGATTTCTGTTTTTGTTTGGGCTTTGTAGAGGAAGGATTTTTAAGCCAATCTTTAGAATGGGGTATATAGAATTTCAGCAGAGAAAGGATATTTAAGTCAAAGTGCGCAGCATGAAAGAAGGCCTAGAGAATGGGGAAAAGTGGGTCAGCATGTACAACTACATTGCTGAGCCAGATGATTTTATGTGAGTATAGAGGGCTAATTAGGGCGGTGGTAACTTGGACTAGGGTATCTCCACTGTTAAGCTCCAGCAGAATTTTTACATGCAGGAATAAGCCAGCAATCTGTATTTTATATGAAATTTTACAATTGAAAATGTTTGCAAATAATTTAAAATGTTTTTAAAACACTGCATGGACAACACATGTGAGTGAGCCTCATTCAGCCAGTGTGCTTCCAGTTTGTGGCCTTTGTAATAGAGCATAGGTTCACCAAGAGTAGATCCTGACCAGCGGTGTCAGCATCACTGGAGAACTTGTAAGAAATGTAAATCCATGCCTTTTGAATCAAAAACTCTGGAGGTGGAGTCCAGCAATTTATCTTAAGAAACCTTCTAGAAATTCTGATATAAGCTAAAGTTTGACAACCAGTAAATAGAGTGTTTGGAACTTAGCTGGTTTCTAAATCATACCAGATTCTCAAAAATTTGTTAAAAAGAGGAGTGGGTGATGAAGATTGTGGGATATCAATTTGGAAGTTGGTTGGTGCCAGATTATAGATTACATTAAAGTTATTTTAAGTAATCAAACTTGAATGTGCAATAGGAAGCCATTGGAGGCTCTTGATTAGGAGATAAAAGTTAGAGCTCCTAGTTAGTGTTATAATATCAGTTTTTAGGGTTGGGCATTGCAGTGAGAGGAAATTCAATTTGAAATTTAGGTTATGGCCATAGAAATAGAAATAATAAAATTAAGGTGGACTCAACTTGTTGATTGCTTAATTTTTGTGGCATTTTATATCTGCTATTAGAGTTAAATACTTTATAAAAATGCCTTGAATACATAATGATATATCCTTTTAACAATTTCATCTTTAATCTGTGCTATGACTTTTTTTGAGTCTAATGAATCTTGTAATTCTAATTTGAGGTAATGTTTTTACAATATAATTCTGGTAAATACATTCTTAAAATAGCTTTACCTTTTTGAGATTGTTGAAAACAAATTACTACATATAATGTCATTCATATTACAATCTCAGCATGCTACTACTCAGAATTGATGAATGTTCAATTTGAATGCTGACTTTGTGTGGCTAAATCAGAGTTTTCTTTGACTTTTTTTTTTTTTTTAATGTGGGTAATTCCCTGGCTGGGAATCGAACCCAGGCCACAGCGTTGACAGCGCCAAAGCCTAGCCACTACACCACCAAAATCAGAGTTTTCTAAAGTGTGTTCTGTGGAACGTTAAGTCTGTGAGATGTTTCTAGGAAAGAGTTCTGTGTTCAAAAATGTACAACATACATTTTTTTGGTGATTAGGTCCTAAAATCAGTGTGGATGGTAAAAATGTATATACAAAATTGTCCTTAAGTTTTTTTTGCTGCCCATAAAATAGTTGTAAACATAGTCTGCTGCGGTCAAATTTTTCTCCAGCATTGTTTAAAATTGTTATTTCTTTGGTTATGTCATGTGACAAATTCATTAGCACTTAGGGACTGAGTAGAATTAAAAAACCCTTATTTTTACGTATTTTTAAACACCAGACTTGCACTCATTGCAGTGAGTTTACTATAGTAGTTTTTCTGAGTCATTCCTGTGTAATTTTAATTGGCAAAAATTCAAATGCCTATTATTCTGCTTCATTGTATAAGCCTCTCTACCCGTGCAACTGTAATTAGCATAGTATAGTTTCTGAAAATTTCTGTATAAAGAAAACTTACTTGATTGTTGAACTCTTTTTGGAGGTGTTTATTATCTTTCAGAGTATCTTAGGGAGATTCTGAGCTAAAGCTTCTTTGTCTTTTTGATATTGACACTTGAGTTTTTGACTACTTACCAATTTATATTAGCATTTTTTGCTATGGATAAGTTTTACTAAAGGGAATACAAATAGTGGCAAATTTTGCTAGTACCAGTGTATTAGCTAGTACCAGTGGAATACAACTGAAGCCACCAGACATCATACATAGATAGAAAAGCTCATCATACATGAGCTTTACCTACAAAAGGTAATGCTGGGAAAACCTAAAAAAGAGTGTAGACTTGATTTTTGTAGAAATATGTTGAATTTGAAAAATATCCTAAGTAAAAATTATTATTTCATCCAATATATTGGTACTTTAAATAGCGGATAGTTTATTTTTGCCACCTTCCTATCTTTTTTATCCATATGAATGGAACATTGTTATTTTTACAATTTAGGATTTTCTACACGAGGTATGATTATAATGGCATCTGAAAAAGATAATGAAGCGCTTCAATTTCTAAAAATGCCAGCAGATTTCTTAAAATATTCAAATCAAGTACTTTGCTTTTATGTATAATGAGATATCACCTTAGTGTTTTTCATTTTTGAAAGTGACTGTTCTGTTACATTTTTACTTACTTGAAAGTGTTTAAAATATGAGTTATTTTCCATGTGCCTTCTTTTAGAGTAATGTCACATTTTAAACAGATGCTTAAATAATTGAGTTGAAAAATGTATTTGATATATACTAGAGATGATGGTGGTTAAATGTTTTGTTAATACATGATCTTTTAAATACAAGGTAATACATTGTACTGATTTGTGTACTCTTTATATTGCCATAAGACAAAGAATTCAGTACTATTGAGGTAAAATTTTATGATGAGGCATAATTGAAATAAATTTATTTAGGTAATTGTGTTATAGTAGATTCCAAATGTACTGTGTTTAAATATCATAATATATTTTTTCAAATGTTCAGATCTACAAATTCTCAAAATCAATGAAATATTTGATAGTGAATTTGACTGTAAATACTTAAAAATAATTAGATGAAATATGGTTGTAATACTTAACAAATATGAAAGAATAAATTCTTAAAGCATGAAACCTAATTAATCATTAGCAATTACGTTAAATTTTGCATATGATTTTGAGAAATTGGTTCAACATATTTTTATATAGCTTTTAAATTGATTAAAACTAAGAGCTTTAATTTGAATTTATATTATTTTCTCATTTTTTTTGTAAATAGTGCAAAGCAGAATAAATAAATAAAATAAAAATACTACCCAAGTCAGTCCAAATATTTAAACTAAAATTGATATAGCATTAGACTTACACTTTGTTAGATCTTTCATGTTTTAAAATTGTGTGAACTCACTTGTTACAAAGATTAAGAAACTCTTCAAACATATAGAAAATGTCAAAAGCATATTACAGTAAATATTCATATGCCTAGCACCTAAATTCTGTAATTAATGTTTGCTGTATTTGCTTTATCATATATTTATCCATCCGTCGATCAATTCTTTTTTTTTAAAGAAAACTTATTTTAAAACAAGTTGTAGAATTGTAATACTTAATACTTCAACATGAGTATTAGGAACTGAAGTTGAATATTTGTGAATATATTTTATTTTTATGTAATATTTGCAAACTGAAATATACAAACCTTAACTGATGAATTTTGACAGTTGACTATACCTGTGTAGCTTAAATCCCTTTCAAATTCAGAACATTATTGTCACCCCTGAAAATTCTCTTCTGCCCCTTTGTAATCAATCCTCTGGCACATTAGGCAACCACTGTTTTAAATTTTAAAAATCATAAATAAGTTATGTCTGTTCTAGAGCTTAAATAAATGGAATCATATAGTATGTACCCTTTGTTTCTATTTTCTTTGACCCATCTTAATAGTTTTAGTATTCATCCTTGTTCTTCTATCTTGTCAGTAGTTCATTGCTTTTTGTTGCTGAGTAGTTTTCCATTGTAAAAATATACCACAGTTTGTTTATCTATTGTCTTTTTATGGACTTCTGGGCTATTTCCAGATTTTGGCTATGATGTATAAAGATTCTATGAATATTCTTGTATAAATGTGTTATGGACATAGTGCTGAATTAGGTAAGTTATACTGTTAACATTTTAAGAAACTGCCAGATGTTTTCCCAAAGTGATTGTACTATTTAAACTTCCATTAGTAGTGTATGGTTGTTGTTTTTTTTAAATAAAGCTTTGTATGTTCTATGATTGGAATGTCAGAATTGAGATTGATGAATAAGTTACGCTATTTAAATGAATTCAAAATGCTGGGCATATAGTTTAGATATCTGGGAATATTGCAGTTTTATTGATTTTTTTTTTTCGATTTTAGCAGTTATTGCATGTTTGCTTTGAGAAGAGGTATGGGAAATATGATAAAATGTATAGTTCCTATCATCCTTCTAAAATATCATTTTGAAAATTACCTTTAATGCAAAGAAATATCATCTAGGTCAATTTTATATATAATGATACTTGTACTTAGTTGACATTCAGTCTCTCTTGTTAAATAAAACTGGGTGATTACCAGTTTAAAGGAATTTGTATATTTAATGTTTGTATATTTTTTAGTGTAATAAAAACTACATGTTTCAAATCTTAAATTTATATTGCAGTAATATGTTAATGCATATTAAAAATTCTGGTAGGTTTTGGTAATTTTAAAATGTAAACGATTTACAAGAGTATTTACATTCTTTATTGAATTTGATTATATGAGACATTTAAAATTTCATATGCTCAATTGAAAACAATGTGCATTTGCAATTTTTGAAAGGAAAGAAGTTAAAGCAAATTAAAGACTTGGGTTTATGGAATGTATAATTAAGCCATCCAATCCTGGAGTGACTATGCTTATAAATCATTAAGATTTTAATGTCCACTATCAATATTAAAATGACATTGTCTCCCTCTTCCTCTTTTACAAAGCATGGTTTTAAGCATCTTTACCTTGTGAATCTTGCTCACAGGCATTCATGTCTCTTGTAGACCATTTTTTGTTGTTGATTTGGGAAGTACATTACAGGGTCAAGGGGAAAATAGATTAGAACCAAATTTTAAAATAAAAATTACAGTTAGGTGGAATTATTAGGAGTGGTTCGTCTGGAGTGTAGCAAAATTATATTTTATGTATTACAAATAGGGTAGATATAAGGAGATTTATATTTGATATATGTTTAATTTCCAGTTGTCTTCATTTTACTTTTTGGAATTATCACATTCTCCCTTCCCTTCCCAAAGTCCTGCATTTAAAATGGGAAAAGGACGGAGCAAGATGATGTGATAGTAGGTAACATTTAGGAAGTTCTATATGGCAAGTATGTTCTAAGTGTTTTACAATATGTTAGCTAATCTAATGCCCACAGCAAGTCTAAGGTAGGTATTAGTATTACATTCATTTACAGATTCATAAGCTGTCACAGAGGGGTAAGTAACTTGTCCAGGGTCACATGGCTAGTAAGCATTAGACTCATGATTCAAATCCAGCCATATTAGTTCATGCTCTTACTTTCCTCCTGCTGTTCTACAAAAGAAAGGACATACTTACTATCTAAGTCTGAGAATCTTAAGGTATTTCAAAGTTAATTACAGGTAATTTCTGAATTTTTGGAATTTAATTACTGTTTCTACTTCTTTTGACAGGGAGAGAGTCTTGGACATAACGGTCACTCCTTTAGGATCTGGGAATACAACAGGCTATTTTTGACTCTAGGATGTTTTTCCCAGCTATTTGATGAAGATGTTCTTTTTATTCCCGCCTTATAGCAATCCTGAGGAATTACATTTTTCTCTTGGATAACTTAATAAAAAACAGGAACATCTTTTAAAAATGTGGAAAGATATTATTATTAGCCTATCATTCAGTGAACCATGACTGCTGCTGGTGGAAACAATGCAAAAAATAAACTAATTAAAATTGGCTAAAATTGCACACCTCCACATTTTTAGAGTTCAAAAAACTAATCAAAATATCGTGGGGTTTTTTTTTTTGTTAATAGTAAGAAACCTCAAGACTTTATCTGGGAAAATTATGGTTAGTCAAACAATAGAACACTTGACAACTATCAGTTTATTTAAAAGCTGATAAAATTTTTTTACTAAAAAAATGGATGAGTGAAACATTCTTGATAATTAGGTATTCAAAATTTGACTTAGCAAAAAGTGCATTTTATAGAAATTATGGTTATAAAAGAAAACATGTTGGCAAAACTATAATCAGTAAAATATGATACATAAAGTGACATATATTAAATTTTTGTTATGAAGTTTACTTGGAAAAGAATCCCAAAGGTAACAATTCATTAAAATAAAAATGGACAATAATGGCAATGATTAAAAGTTAATTACTAAAGCTGTGTTCTCAATAAAAATAAATTTTAAGATGATTTCCTTTTTAATGCAATATTTTTATAAATATGAAGTCAAAATGTACTAGAATCCAAATGGCAGTTTTGAAAAGTACCTATTGTTTTGGGAATATGGTGATGAACAAGATCAAAACAGACTCTCCTTCCAGGACTTTATAGTTAAATGGGGAACACTAAGGTTAAATAATTTGTCACATAATTAATTGTTGAAATAATGCTGAGCTCTTAAGGCAACTTGATCTAGTTTGGCATTCAGAAAATTTAAATTGTCCAGAAGGGTGAGTAGAAGTTAATTTGGAATAGCATGTGGAAGATAGAGAAGTAGAAGATCCTTTGGCTGGTAGAAGCATATTTTCTTTAAACCATTAAGTCATGGATTTTAAGCAAGAGAGGTACATGATCATATTTACATTTAAAAATAGATAAATATAGTAAATATGTAAAATGGTTTTAGAATTAGAGATGGCAAGAGAAGATCACAGTAGACCAGTTGGGAAGATCCTACAATAATATAGCAGTACAGATCAGTGATGATACTTGTCCTCTGCTTTGGTTTACAGCAGCCTGAATCTTTTAGTTCATTGGGCCATGCGTTCTGGACATAGCTGATTTAGGCTGCATGTGAGTCAGTAGTTTTCTCAGAAAAAAAGTCCTGATAGTTCTGAGGATAGTTTGTTGTTTGAAGATACTCAAGAGTCACTTTCTAAATACATGAATGCCAAAGATATGAATTAATCTTATGGTAGTCACAATGGATTTTCAGGCTTTTGGAAGATTGGTTTACTTGGCCTGAAGATGTGCAAATTATTTTATTTTTATTTTTTTTGTGGACTTATATTTTCTTTTCGGTTTGGTAAATACCTTCCAGTGGAATGGCTGGTTATAATAGGTGTATATTTAACTTTTTAAGAGTCTGCCAAGCTTTTTTTAAAAGTAGTTGTACTACTTTACAATCCTTTCAGCAGGGTTTGATATTTCCAGTGGCTTTTTACATCTTTGCTGACAATTAGTATGGCCAGTTTTGTTTTTGTTTTTTGCTTTTAGTCAATCTAGTGGGTGTGTGCTGTTATTTGTGTGTGTGTGTGTGTGTATGTGTGTGTAACAGCTTTATTGAGATAATTTACATACCACACACTTCTCCAATGTAAAGTGTACAATTCATAGTTAGTACATATATGCACAGGTATGTGCAACTATCACCACAGACAATTTAAGAACATTTCAGCAATTCAAAAAGAAACCCTGTATTTTTCAGTTTTCACACACCACCTCCCTACCTCCTACTTCCACCCTCAACCTCCAGCTCTAAGCAACCACTGTATAGTTCCCTGTTCTGGACATTTTATGTGAGTGAAATCATATAATATGTGGTGTTTGTGACTGACTGACTTTTACTTAGAATAATGTTTAGAATAAAGTTCATCCATATTGTAGTTTGTATCAGTACTTTATTCCTTTTTTAGCCAAATAATACTCAATTGTATGGCTATGCCACATTTAGTATTTATTCATTTGCCATATGAATGGACATTAGGATTATTTCTATCTTTGGATTATTATGAATAATCTTGCTAAACATCCATGTACAAGATTTTGTGTGGATATGTTTTTATTTTTCTTGGGTATACGAGGTTGGACAGTTAATTTCACAAACTCATCCTAGAAAAAGTACTGCATACCTCATTGCTGAATATCACTGTGGTCACCTTCGAAGTACTCTGCTTGGGAAGCTATTCACAGACGCCAGTGCCTTGTCCATCCTTGAAAGCAGTTTTGGAGCTCTTTCTGGAGTGGCCATCAGCGCTGTTGTGCTCAAAATCTGACAGTTAAGTTTGCAAACTGGCAACTAGTGTTGCCAATGTAAGTGCATGGTGGCCAGTTCGCGAACTTAATTGTCAGATTTTGGACACGATGTCAGCTCTGATGGCTGTTCCAGAAAAAAAGTTCCAAAATTGCTTTGAAGGGTGGACTAAGCGCTAGCGTTGGTGCGTAGCTTCCCAAGGGAAGTACTTTGAAGGTGACTGTAGTGATATCCAGCAATGAGGTAAGGTATGGAGCACTCTTTCTAGAATGAGTTTGTGAAATTAATTGTCTAACCTTGTATACCTAGGTGTAGAATTGCTGTGTCATATGGTCACTATTTAATCATTTAAAGAATTCCAAGACTATTTTCCAAATTAGCTGCACTGTTGTACATTCTCCCCTGCAATGTTTGAGGGTTCTAATTTCTTCCTAACTCACCACATTTGTTATGTGGCTTTTTTATTCTAATCATCCCAGTGGATGTGAAGTGTATCATATTGTTTTTAATTTGCATTCCTAGATGACTAATGATGTTAAACATTTTTTATGTGCTTATTTGCTATTTGTATATATTCTTTCCTGAATGAATGTGTTGATCTCTCTTGCCTATTTTCTGTTGATTCAGTTGTTTTATTTTTGAACCATAAGAATTCTTTATTCTGGATACAAGTCTTTAGTCTTACACACGTGTCGTGAATATTTTCATCCTGTGATGGCTTACAATTTTGTTTTCCTAGTGGTGTCTTTCAAAAAACAAAATTTTAATAAAATTCAGTTTATAGCCTTCATTTCTTATATTTTGTGTATGTGTATTCTAAGAAATCTTTGCCTTCTCCATGGTAGGTAGCGGCCGCAACCTCTTGTGTAGCTGACAATCTGAGTATAACTTTTGACTCCCCAAAAACCTAACTGCTAATAACCTACTGTTGACTATAAGACTTACTGATGACACAAGTAGTCCATTAATACATTTTTTATATGTTAAATGGAATTATGTACTGTATTCTTGCAGTAATGTAAGCTAGAGAAAATAAAATGTTAAGAAAATCATGAGGAAGAGAAAATACATTCACAGGTTTTTTTTTTTTTTTTCTCCTTTTCAAATGTAAGATTAGTTTGGTGATTTATTTTTTTCTTTTACTTTTTTTTTTTTTGCTTTTTTTTGGTACATGGGTAGCTCCCTGGCTGGGAAACGAACCCAGGCCGCAGCACTGACAGTGCCAGCGTCGAAGCCTTAAGCCACTACACCATCAGGGAACTCCCACATTCACAGTTTTTATTGAAAAAAGTTTGCACATAAGTGGACCTTCACAATTCAAACCTGTGTTGTTTAAGGGTCGACAGTATTTTCTCTTACTTTTTTTTATAAATTTGTAGTTTTAAGCTTTACATTTAGGTCTGTGATCTAGTTTGAGTTAGGTTTTGTGTACGAGCAAGTTAATAATTGATGTTCATCTTTTTCTATATGGATATCCAGTTGATTGAGCAACATTTACTGAAAAAGCTTTCTTTTCCCCATTGAATTTGCTTCACCAGCTTTGTTGAAAATCAGTTGGCCATGTATGTGTGAGTAGTCTATTTTTAGCTCACTATGTTCTGTTACTTTAATCTGTATGTATTTTTTTTATACTGCCAGTATGAAACCATCTTGATTATTGTAGTGTGATAGCAAACCTGGAAAGTAGGTGGGCTAAGTCCTCCAACTTTGTTCATTTTACAAATTGTTTTTGTTATTCTGGGTTCTTTACAGTTCACATAAATTTTATAGTCAACTTGTCAGTTTCAACCAAAAGCATCCTGAGATTTGGTTGATTGTGTAATATATAAAAATCAGTTTGGGCAGAATATTTTCTTAAAATTGAAAATTTCAACCCATAAAATAGTAGTTCTGTTTATTTAGATCTGTTAATTTCTTTCAGCATGGCTTTCTAATTTTTAGTATAGAGGGCTTAGATGACCTTTGTTAGATATTTTCTTAAGTATTTCATATGTGTTTTCTTTTTGGACCTATTGTGAATAAACTTTAAAATTTTTCATTCTCCAATTACTTCTTGCTAGTCTATAGAAATACAGTTGGTTTTTACATATGAACCTTTCAACCTGTGACCCTGCTAAATTTGTTTTATTAGTTCTAGTCATGTTTTTAGATTCCTTCGGGATTTCTATGTAAACAATGTTATCATCTTTACATAGGAACAGTTTACGTCTTCCTTTCTGATCTCTATGAATTTTGTTTTTATTGCCTTTTGCCTTGACTGGGACTTCCAGAAAATGTTGAATAGAAGTGGTAAAAGTGGGCATCCTTGTCGTATTCCTGATCTCAGTGCTTTTCTTTTTAAGTACTGTATAATGTGCACTTTTTTGCCCAAATTTGTGAGGGAAAAATAAGGATGCACCTTATCCATGGGTAGTACTAATTCTTTGTCTACATAAACATTTTTAATTTTTTTATTTATGCTTATGAGTGAAAAATGTAACTCTAGAAATCAATAACAATATCCGTAAGCAAAATAATACCCTGGAATGTGATAATTGTTTTTTTTTTTAATATAAAAAATTTTTATCCATAAAATTTTTTGTACCTTGTATCTGTTCTTGTGTTTTGTAATTATTTGTTACATAAAATTTCTTGTACCATAATATGTTAAAAAGTAAATGCAAAAATGCTTTTATAATACAAAAAAAACTGGTACCTAAATATAAACAAACACAATTTTGAATTAAAAAATTAAAACAAAAGATTTTTTTTCCCTGAAAATTTGGGCCAAAAAACGTGAGTGTGTGTTATACACGGCAAAATATGGTAACTGGTAAAGTTACTGAGTTTTTGTTTTGCAAATTCTATTGTTTTGATAGCTTCCTGGGGTCAAGTGTGTTTTGGTAAGAACTTTGTAAATGGGGAAATGAGATTTTGTGTCTTTAACTAGAGTGACTTTTATCTACCCTCTGGAAATCTAGCATACAAATTAGGTGAGAAGCAGGAGCTATGACTCAGTATGAGAGTGGTCCTGTATTTCTCATAGGAGACCTGGTGTTTTAACTGTAACTGCCAAGGGGGAAAAGGAGAGGTAGTAAGGCAGAGCAAGGGGAGATTTGTCTGCAGTGGAAAGTGTACTTTGAATTAATAGATAAGTTATAGTGTTTCTGCTTCAAAACACCAAAAATTTTAGAATGTGATATACATATTTTTAAACCATTCTGTTATTAATTTTAGTTTTTTTTTTTTTTTTTTTTTTTTTTTTTTTTTTTTTTTTTTTTTTTTTTTTTTTTTTTTTTTTTTTTTTTTTTTTTTTTTTTTTTAAATGTGGGTAGTTCCCCGTCTGGGAATTGAACCCAGGCTGCAGCGTTGACAGTGCCGAAGCCTCAGCCACTACACCACCAGGGAACTCCCTAGTTTTGTCTTTTTAAAGTTGAGGTATAATTTACAAGCAGTAAAATGTAGTAGTTCTAAATTTGTCAGGATTATTTTTGTTCATTGTCTTCATTCATTCAACTACACTCACAACAAGTTATCTCCTGTCCCTTTCCAGTCAGTTTCCCAACTTCAGAGGCAGCAACCACTTTCTGTTTCTGTCATCAAAATTAGTTTCCCTGTTGCCTAGTTGCTGGAGAATTTTCTGTGTTGGACTGTATGAATAGGTGGGATATATATGAGGGCTGTCTGGGAAGTATCCAGCCATGAAATATGAAAAAAAATAGTCATTTATGGTTTTACAGCATATATATAACAGCATATGTGTGTATACACGTGTGTGTGTGTGTGTGTGTGTGGGTTTGAGAGTATTTTTTTAATTGAGGTATAACTGACAATATTATTGACATAATAGTTTTAGGCATATAGTGTAATGTTTCATATATACTGTGAAATGATCACCAATAAGTTTAGTTAGCATTGGATATATTTTATAAGGTGATTCTGGAAATGTTTTTGAGAAAAGTATAGGCTTTTGACGGAACGAAATTTTTATTTCCTTACATACTACTGAATTCTCAGAATCAGTGGTCCAGCCTGATTACTCCCCAATTCAGACACAAAAGTATTTTAATGAAATTTAGTCTCATTCCTATATAGTTGTTTTACATTTGTTTTTATTTGAAAAAACTACAAGTTCTTCTTTCAGAGAACTCAGTGATCTTATTTTAGTTTTTCTGACATGTCGTGTCACTGTTAATTAAATCAGTTTAAAACGTGATTTTAGGTATTTTATCAGATGTTGAAATATTATCTTTAATTCCTAGAGTTTTAAAGTATTTGCAGTGATAATTATGTTATCTTCTTCAACTGAGTTTATATGACTTGGAGATTATAAGAAATTTTCACTCATGGTACTCATGGTAATCCTAGCACCTGACATTTGAATTTTTCAGTTTATAAAATGCTGACATATCAATATTCTTTTATACTTCTTAATGCAATCAGGTTTTCTTGTGTTTATTTTTGTTGAATGACCTTTAAAATATTAAAGTGATCTTCAATAATGTGGTTTTTATTTTACTTTTTTATTCTAGTTCCTTCAGCGCCTAAAGAAGTAACAGTATCTAAGGGACAAGAAGCTGAATCTGAGAGGCTAGTTAAATATTTCAGTGTTATTTGGTGTAAGGCTTCGAAGAAAAAACACAAGAAGTGGGAGGGTGACGCTGTTCTTATTGTCAAAGGAAAGTCATGCACATTAATGGACATGGAAGGCAAAGACATTGGAAGAGGTATTGTGCTGTTACTGAATGTGTGTGATTTGGCCTAAAATTAGTATATATGTCTGGTTGCATAATTGAAATAATTAGGTTTCATAAAAGAATAGATTAAGGTATTCTTTAATTGCCTTTATGTCTAAATTATTTCATAAACATAAAATTATAATATTAATATTTATAGTCAGTCTGAAAGTCTTATGTATACTTGCTCAGTGAAGCAAATCCCATCTCATGGTTTTTATTTTATCCAAAAATCAGATGGTCAGCCAGATATATACAGTTTGGTACTTTTCTATGATTAAGCAGTTTGTCTTAATGCACTTTTCCCTTTTTTCTTTGTAGAATGCTAAGTGGTTAAAAGTTAAAAAGATATTGACATCAGAAGTGGAATAGTATCTAATTTCAATAATGTCCAATAAAATTTTGAAAAAAGCAAGGAGATAATGGTTAGGCATGACTTAGATTAATATATTTAAATTAGAGGTTACCATTATTTCAATTATAAATTGTTGCCAGCGTGATTTGTGCTAATACAAGTTAACCCGCTGATTTGGAATGCCTAAAACCAACCAGGGTTATTTGCATAGTCTCTTACTGTTAAATTTTCAGTGTGACCCATAATTATAAAATCTGTTCAACATGTTTAATCATTCATTTAAAAATTTAATAGTTTATAGTTTTTAGCAACTGTTATGTTTCAAGCACTATGCTAGAAGTAAACAAAGATGGGTATTATTGTCTAGTGGGAATAGGCCAATGTAATTGATAATTAGGAAGCAATAAGATAATTGTTTCAATGAAAATTTTACTAAGTGCAATAAATAGGTTCATATAAAGAAGGGCCATTTAAGTCTGCCTCAGAGACTAGGGAAAAACTTCATGGAAGTTAACTGTGTAAGGTAACATTTGAAGGCTGAGTAAATAGTTTTGTGTAGGGTGTGAGAAAGGAGAATATACAAGAGGAATGAGCATACGTCAAAGTACAAAGGCAAGAGGTTAAAAGGTTTCAAGAATGAGGTATATGAAGGGTGGTGACAGAGTGACAAGAGTTGAGACTGAACTGAATTATCTGCAACAGACCTTTTAAATTCTGAAAATATTGAACAACTGTATATGTAGTATCATGCTCAGTGTTTAGAGGAATTAAAAAGAAAAATTACAGTGCGCATTTCATGTTGTTGGTTAAGGTTGATAGAGGCTAGATTTTTGAAGAACTTGTTTATGCCTATTTAGTAAGTTTATATTCTAAAGCAGGGGTGTCCAACCTTTTGGCTTCCCTGGGCCACAGTGGAAGAATTGTTTTGGGCCATACATAAAGTAACTAACACTAAAGATAGCTGATGAGCTTAACAAAAAGGGCTGTGTGTAATTTTCATATAGTTTTAAGAAAGTTTACAAATTTGTGTTGAGCCGCATTCAAAGCCATTCCACAGGCCACAGGCCACAGGTTGGACAAGCTTGTTCTAAAGCCAACTGGAGAGGTAAAAATTATCAGAATTACCCTAGAATATCTCTTACCCATATGTTACAGTATATGTGGTTGTGTGTAAGTATAGTTCATAATGAAATGATCTTTGAGTTGTAATTAACAAAAAATGCAAATTAAATTTAAAACAATGGTTTTTACCCTGATTGCAGAAGTAGGGTCACCTAAGGTCAATGCTGGGCAAGACATCAGTCATGGTCCACTGGTGGACCGCCAAGCAATTTTGGGATGACTGCCTGAATAATAAATAGCTAGAGGACCATGACACTGGAGAAGTAGCCCTTGCCCTGAAAAAGTCTGCCTAGGTCTGACTAAGGTGATTTTTAAAAATGCCAGTTCTTAGGCCTAACCTCTGAGGCTGTGATTTATTGGGCCTAGATGATGGAGAGAGGTACTGGGCATAAGTATATTTTAGATTTTCAGGTAACTCTAATATCCAGCAGGAGTTGAGAACCACTAATTAATCATTAAAGGAGATTTTACTGACTTTAAAATGAAAACATCAAAACACAGACTTGGTTGCTTAATTAAAATAGTAATAAATGTATCAATCTGGAGTTTTATAAATTTTTACCTGTAATACTGGCAATTTTTTTCTTTTAAATAAATTAGATACACAGTATTTAAATATTGTTATTGTAGGGATAGGAACTAAGAAAACTGAGGGCTTAGAGCACTGAAATTGCTGATAGCTTGTGATAATGTAGTCAGGCTTAATTGGTCATCATTACATACATTATACCCAGAAAGAAACCAGTGTGGGAAACAAAAGTTCAAGAGTTTTAAGAAAGTTTTCTAGAGATTAGAGATGTTTGAAAGAGTTATCACTATGGTCAAAATGAAATGAGAGATCCTGGTGTTACAGAGATTTCTAAAGATGCCTCAAAATTGAGTTTATTCTTATCTCTTATTTTCATGTAAAACTGAGATTAACAGTAGAGTTGGCCCTCTTTATCCACAAATTTCCCATCAGTGGATCCAATCAATTTCAGATTAAAAATATTAAAAAAATAAAAACTCCCAGGAAATTCTAAAAAGCAGAATTTGAATTTGCCACATGCCGAGCACTACGCTTAATCCACGCGAAGGAAATGGTGTGTAGGCATACCCAGCGGTAGCCTATATGCAAATCCTTCACTATTTTATATAAGGGATTTGAGTATCAGCAGATTTTGGTATCCTTGGGGTATCTTAGAACAAATTCCCTAAGGGAAGACTATATTTCAATTCTACAATAGTCCCCTTATCCTTGGTCACACTTTCTGTGGTTTTAGTTACGGTCAACCATAGTTCAAGAATATTAAATGGAAAATTCAAGAAATAAACAATTCATAAGTTTTAAATTGCATACTGTTCTGAATAGTGTGATGAAATCTCATGCTATCCTATTCCATGTCCTCCAGGGTGTCAATCATCCCTTTGTCTATGGTGTATATGCTACCTGCCCCATTAATCACTTAGTAGCCCTCTGGTTGTGGAGGTAGTGTAGTGCTTATTTTCAAAGTAACCCTTATTTTATTGAACAGTGGCCCCAAAGCAGAAGTGTGTGGGTGCTTCTTTTAAGTCAGGGGTCCCCAACCCATGGCCTGCTATGAACTGGGCTGCACAGCAGGAGGTGGGTGGTGGGCAAGCAAGTGAAGCTTCTCTGTATTTACAGCCACTCCTCATCACTGGCATTGCCACCTGAGCTCTCTCCTGTCAGATCAGTGGTGGTATCAGACTCATAGAAGTGTGAACCCTGTTGTGAACTGCCCATGTGAGGAATCTAGGTTGTGTGCTTCTTATGGGAATCTAATGCCTGATCTGAGGTGGAGCCAAGGCAGTGATGCTGCATGTAAAATACACTAACACTAATGGTAGCTGATGAGCTAAAAAAAAGGTTGCAAAAAAATTCTTTAATGTTTTGAGAAAGTTTATGAATTTGTGTTGGGCTGCATTCAAAGCCTTCCTGGGCCATGGGCCTTGGGTTGGACAAGCTTGGTCTATATATGTCCACCAAACATTTATTGGCTTGGTTTTCTACAGAGATGGTAAAACTCTAAGAGTACAATTTTCAGTAATAATAAAAAAGTTGCTTTTTCTAAAATTTGGCTAATTTTTATATGTAGCTATATTATTTACATTTTTAGATTTTAGGTTTTTCTTTTCCGAAATGATAAATTGAGTTTTTATTCTGGCTAACGTGTTATACAGGGATATTTGTATTTCAAATCAGAGGTTTCATTCTGTACAGTTATGGGAAGGTGATTGTTATATCACTAAGTCATCTTAGAGTATCAGTAAATTAAATTAACTTCCTTTGTTTTTAATTTAAAGCCACTGGATATAAATTCAAAGAGCTTGAAAAGATCAAAGAGGGCCAAACAATGATGATTGGTGGAAAAGAAATAGAAGTCATGGATATAATCTCCCCAGATGATTTCAGCAGTGGCAAATGTTTTCAGCTTGGAGGAGGAAGTCCTGCTGTATCAAGTTCTTCTCAACCTGCCAAGAAATGTTTTTCTAACCCTTTAAAAAGTGTCTGTCAACCAAGTTCAAAGGAAAATAGGCAGAGTAGTTTCCAAAATTGCAAACCACGCCATGACCCATATGCACCAAGTAAGATTTAAAAAATAATTTGAATATTCTGTTTTTCCTATCAAAAGATTTTTGGAATGTGAATTTAAACTTTCAATTTTCTCTTAAAGTTTTCAGGTGAAACTATATATTATTTTCTTCAGATACACAATCTGATGTAAGGGGTAATGATGTTGAATAACAATATAATTTGGGAATTATTTCATAAGTAAATGTATAATTTCAAGAAATAGTAATCAAAATTCTATATATATTGAAGGAAAATATGCAAATTGTAGATGTACACATGTGTATGGTTTTGGATAAATCTAATATCTTTAGTAAAGAGAAAAATTAATAAATTCATGAAACAGGATAATATTTATACTTATACTTTGAGAACCATTATATTTATACTTGTGTTTAGAGGACCATATGTTTATCACTTGCATTAGTATATTAAAATATTGAATGGTAAGATGTCATGTAAATAATTCAGTTCAATCCATTTCACATTAATGAATTTAATTTAAAAATCACATTAAAAAATGAAACTTAGTCTGTTTTTGAGTTTTTAAAAAAATTTAGATTATTCACTCGAGTATTTCTAGAGTGCCTTTTTTTTAAGTTTAATTTTTGTTAGACTTATTGAGGCGACATCTGTTAGCAAGGATTACATAGGTTTCAGGCATACAATTCTACAGTGCATTGTCAACTTGTTGTATAATAAGTTCACCACCTAATGTGACTTCTCTTTCTATTTAGCTCCCCCTCCCTCCCATCCCAGCCCCTTCCCTTTCTCCCCTCCCTTTCTCCCCTCCCTAACCCACTCGTCCCCAAATAAACATTAAACTATTGATTGTGTCCGTGGATTGTTTGTTTGTTTGTTCATTTCTTTTTTCTTTGTTGCTTTCAGTTTTATATTCTACATATGAGTGAAGTCATACAGTTCTTTGTTTTTTTATGTCTGGCTTGTTTCGCTAAGCATGGTGATCTCCAGGTCCATCCATTTTGTTGCAAATGGCAATATTTCATCTTTTCTTATAGCTGAGTAATATTCCATTGTGTATATGTACCACAGCTTCTTTATCCGGTCATCTGTCATAGGGCACTTTGGTTGTTTCCATGTTTTGGCCACTGTGAACAGCGCTGCGATGAACATTGGGGTACATAAGTCTTTGCGGACAAAGGTTTTCAAGTCTTTTGGGTAGATCCCCAGAAGGGGGATTGCTGGGTCAAATGGTAACTCCATTCCCAACTTTCTGAGGAACCCCCACACTGCCTTCCAAAGTGGTTGTACCAGTCTGCATTCCCACCAGCAGTGAGTGAGTTCCTTTTTCTCCACATCCTCTCCAGCATTGAGTGCCTTTCTTGTACTGGGCCCAGAGGTAAAACTGGTCATCAGGACTTCTCATTTGGTGAGGTGACATACAGCTAATGAATTATAGTGTGGTAGAAACGTTGGAGAATATAGTTTCCTTCTTTTAAAATAGTAGTAAAATGAAAGTATGTAAAGTAACATAATTAAGTTTATTCCCCTCTTGCAAGTATTATGGAAACATAATTTTTGAAATAAAGGGTACTTTGAGATCATGTAGATCAGTCACTTTTCTTTGCATTTGAGGTAACTGAGTCCCAGAAAGGTGAACCAACTTAACTAAATTCAAATAATTCTTGGCATAATTGGGATAAAAACCCCAAATTAAAAATTCCTGCCTCTACATGACTTATTGAGACTTAATTGAAATATAGACAGTGGAAATTTACGCTTTTGATTTTTTTCTTTATCCAAGTATTTTGTCCCATCAGATCTCTTAACAAACTTCCTTCTCTCCTTTATTTCTACTTTCTCTTTACCTTCCTGTGCCATAATGGAGGACTGTGGGGAACTGGAAAGAATACTGTGCTTATTCACAGAGCTGAGGTAGAATCTGGTTTTGCCACTGAACTAATGTTTCTTTGACCTCTTGGGCTAGTCACTTACCTCACTAATGTTTCACCTCCTCATGTGTAAAATGTGGGTTCTAATAACTTCCATAGAGACTTACAATGCTTGGTATATACTGTGTGCAATTGTGATAATTTATATATACTGGGGGTGCCAAAGAAATATATACACATTTCAAGAGATGTTACCTATGTATTACTATTCAAAGTTGAATTGAATTACTGTAGCAATGTGTCGTATGGTATTCACTTAAATGATGGCATTAATCAAACGAATGCTAGCTAGCATCATCATGTGACAGGCAGGACAGTCAAAATGGCAGAAGCATGGTTGTCATTTTGAGGAACTCAAGACCATTTTGAAGTGGTATTTGAAACTCGAGAATGTTGTTTGAATTTCCTCCACATTCTCCTGACTTAACACCCCTTGACTTTTACTTTTGGGGGACTTTAAAGGATGTAGTGTACTTTAGAAAACCGACTACATGGAGGTACTTTGGGAAGAAATTGAAATGGCATGCACAGTGTTGCTCAAGCAGTAGTTTGCTGTAATCAGAAGTGTCTGGATGCTGATGGTAACCACTTTGAGCACCTCCTGTAATTGCAGAAGTCAAATGTGACTTGTATTCATCTTTGGTTGTTGGTATATATCATGAGTGTTAAGAGTTTTAATACACTTTTTTCCTTTCTTAAAATGTGTGTACATTTTCTTGACACCCTCTGTATGTGTATATGTGTGATGAATGAAAGCTCTTTGTGTAAATGATAAGTAATTGATTATTCTCATTTATTTCATTTTGCCAAGGGTAGAATTATGTTGTAGACTTAAAACTAAACATGAGAGATTTTGTTAACATTAAATGATGACTTACTATAAAGGTAGAGTGACATCTTAAAATTTGAACTACTGTTTCATTGTCATGGTGCCTTAGGTTTTATTTTTTTTGAAGATGGGGACTTTCTTAGGTAACTTAGGATCCTGTGATCCTTCTTGCTTTGAGCATTGTATGCTCTTCACCTCTATCTTCTCTTTTTCCCCCTTTGTCCTTTTTAAAAGGTAGGAAAAAATTGAGGCAATGTTTTTGTTATTGTTGGAAATCTGCAAGGAATAACTCTTGCTTTGCTACTGGGATATAGAGAAGAAAGCAAGTCAAGGGCTGAGTTTTCCATTTTTACTTCCTAATCCCCTGTTTGTCAGATGTTAACCTCAAAAATGAGAGTTCCTCTTATTTGCTCAAAACCTAGGAAGAGCCTCAGTAAACTTTCCTCTGGGTAATTGCTAATGGCAAACATGACCAAACTTTCATTCCTATGACTATTTCTGCACTGATGGATATTTATTTAATCTACTGAAATCTGTTTTTGTTTTGTCTTTCCTTCTCATCTTCTTGTCCTCTTTTCTCTTTTTATCTTTTCCTTTGTCTATTTAAAAAATCTGTTTCATTTTTAACCATGATGTAGACATACAAATAAATCTAAAAAATAATTTTGGTGAGTTTATGTATGACCTCAGATTTATCAGTTGAGACCTGCTATCTAGTTATATTTGATTTTATATGTTTGGTGGTATTATAATTCTTTAAGTTGTATTAGCATATTTCTAAAGAATTGTTCTATGATTTCTTCATGTTCCATTACCAAGATTCATTAATTTGATATTCATGAATGTAGTAATTAACTTTAAGCAAATAATGGTGAAGTCAATGGAAAATTCTCAATTGTTATGATTAATAAGAGTAATGGTCATTGTTAGTGTATACAGTACTGAAAATAAAGGGAGCCTTTATGTTATATTTAGGGAACCTTTCCAGAATAAGAAGCTGTGAGCATTAGCAAGTATATCTTGATAGAATTCCAAACTATGCTTTCTGTTGGAAATAGTTCTCTTTGCTTTGAATACTGAACTATTAAATATTATAGCTTAGTTAATTTCTTATTAAACAAGAGTGAATTTCATTGGTTGAAGAGCTCTTTGAGCATATGAAGCTTGGAAAATTTGTAATTCTTTGCAGGAAATCTTACATCAGTAAGGTTTGAGATTTAATTTTTAAATTTTGTACCATTGCTTAACATTAGAGTTACTAAATTTGAAGTTGTTTTTTTTTTTTTTTGCCGCAAATGATGGCAAACAGTTCCATCTTATAAGTAACTAAAGCAAAATAATGTGGTTGCTGATAAAGTGCAATTGCAATTCATTTGTAATTATTGTTTTACCTTTTTCTCAAGATTCCCTTGTTATGCTACGACCAGACAATAATCATCAGTGGATGTTCAATAAGAACTGTTTCCCTATTGTGGATGTAGTGATAGATCCTCATCTTGTATGTCATCTTCGACCACATCAGAAAGAAGGAGTTATCTTTCTTTATGAATGTGTGATGGGAATGAGGTAGGAAAATAAATCATTTGTTGAGTCTCATCTGAATTTTGACTTAGCCTGTAACATAATGGTTTTCTAGGAAGAGTGTGATATAATAAGTCTCAGAAGGTACATCATGAATTTTAGTTGGGATGGTGAAAGATACTTAATGTGTGCATTTATTCCAGAAGTGGTTCTTGATGGGTTCTTGATGGTACTAGCCATCCTGCTAGGAGCTGGGTGGGCATACAGGAGTCAGAACCATGTTCTTCACTCTTTAATAGCTTATGAACTGTTTGAGGAAACAAACAAATAAAGTCAACTTTATGTGGTACAAGAAGAGCTCACTAGTTGTATGGTAAAGGTGAATGGGAGCAAAATTAAAGAAGCCTTAATTCTTCTTATGAGAATTTTGGAAAAACGTTTTCTTCTTATTTCACTTCTACTGAAAAAAAAAAAAAAGGAGCCCCCCCCCCCACGCTTTAAATGGAATGTTCTGATTAAAGAATTATAGGGTCCTTTCTTAAAGATATTATAGAAGACTGCCCAACCCCCAAATAAAACACAAAGGAAATAAAATAGAATTGAAGGTCTCCATTAATGTCTTTTTTTTTTTTAATTTTGTTGGATGGTGGGGGTGGTTCCCTGGCTGGGAATCATCTGTTAACATCTTGATATATTTCCTTCCAGTTCTTTTTCTTTTATTTTCTAATGCATAGGCCCTTGATTTTTAAATTGGTCATTTAATAGGAAGTTATGTATGTAAATTTTCTCCAATTCTAGGAACCCCTTGAAAAGTGACAAATTAAGGTAATGATGCTGTTGCCCAGAAATGGCCTAGACTGGTGTTCTGTCTCAGATTTGCTTTTCCTTTTGGAGATCTTATCTTAGTTGGCCTGGGAATCATCTTTGATCTCTTCTCTTTCACCTTAATCTAATCAAAGCTGAACTTGTCATTATTTTGACCTTAAATATCATTTCATTCCTAACCTTTTCTGGCATCCCTGCAACAGTTCTAGTAACTAATGTCATAAAATTTCATTTTACCTGGACTGTTCCAGTGGATCCTAGCTTGTGTGCCTGCTACTTATGCTCCTCAAGTCCATTTTACTTACTACCACCGGTGTGATATTTCAGAAAAAACAGTTCTGAACATGGCATTCCCTTGTTTAAAATAATTCAGACTCTCAGAACTTAGAGCAGTGTTTCCTAAACTGTGATGGGCACTCCACTGGTGGTGTGTGGGATCATTTTAGGTATACATGGGCAAGGCTTTTTAAAAAAATTTTTTTAATTTTTAAAAATTTATTGGGGTGACATTGATTAGTAAAAATTACATAAGTCCCAGGTGTACAATTTTACATTATATCTTCTATGTGTTGTTATGTGTTCATCACCCAGAGTCAGTTCTCTTTCCATCACCATGTATTTGTGTCCCTGCCCCTTCTTGCCCACCCCACCCACTTTACCCTCAGGAAACTACTAAATTATTGACTGTGTCCATGAGATTTGTTTCTTTGTTGCTTTTGATTCTGTGTTAACAATCAAACTAAATTTCTCCATCCCTTTCCCTTATTTTACCCACTCTCCCATCCCTCCTCCCATCTTAAAGAAGTCCCTCTAACATTGGTACTGGTTTGGTGGTGATGTATTTCTTTAACTTTTCCTTATCTGAGAAGCTCTTCAACTGTCCTTCAATTTTGAATGCTAGCCTTGCTGGATACATTATTCTTGGTTATAGATCCTTGGTTTTCATCATGTTGAGTATTTTCAGCCAATCCCTTCTGGCCTGTAAAGTTTCTGGTGAGAAATCAGCTGACAGTCGAATGGATGTCCCTTTGTAAGTTACTACTTAGATTTCTCTTGCTGTTTTTAGAATTTTCTCTTTTTCTTTAACTTTTGCCATTTTCATTATGATGTGTCTTGGCATGTTCCTATTTGAGATCATCTCATTTGGAGCTCTCTGTGCATCCTGGACTTGTATGTGTATTTCCTTCATCCGGTTAGGAAAATTTTCAGTCATTATTTTTTCAAATAATTTCTTGATTCCTTGCTTTTCCTCTGTCCCTTCTGGTATACTTATTATTCTGATATTTTAATTTTGATATAGTCTTAGAGGAATCTTAATTCATCTTCTATTTGGGGGATATTATTTCCTGTCTGTTCTGGCTGGGAGTTTTCTGCTGGTTTTTCCTGCATATCACTGCTTTTGTGCTTCTGTTTTATCTAGTTTAGTGACTTTTATTCCATTCTTCATTTCAGTTAATGTAGTCATTATCTCTCTCTGGTCCTTTATAATGATATGTAAGTCTTCTTTAATGCTTGCTATCTCTATTTTTTAAATTTTTTTATTTTTATTTATTTTTTTAAATTCATTTTTATTGTGAGACTTATTGGGGTGACATCTGTTAGCAAGGATTACATAGGTTTCAGGCATACAATTCTACAGTGCATTGTCAACTTGTTGTATAATAAGTTTACCACCTAATGTGACTTCTCTTTCCATCACCTTATATTTTTGCTATCTCTATTGATATTATTGTTCCGTTCCTTAAGCATTTTTATAATCGTTGCTTTGACCTCTGTTTCTGCTGTGTCTTCTGTTCCCATCTATTTTGAGCTCCCTTTCTCTGGTTTCTCATTTTGGCAGCTGTCTGGACCCCTGCTGCTGCATTATCTTTGGTGTTCACTGCTGATACTGGGCGGGCAGAGGTCTGTGAGGGAGGGGTATTTTTTACTTTGTTTTCTTCCTGTGGCGCCGGGAGTGATTGCACCTTTCTGTTTTGGGTTTGCCCCACATGCGGATTCTGCCCTGAATCTTGGGGTCAGCTGTTCTATATGCTGGTCTTTCAGAGTGTACTGGTTGTGGGCCAAGAAACACGCGTGTGTGGCCTCCTCTCTCCTCCTTCCTAGCTGGAGCATTCGTGCTCCGACTCTTCACTGCCAGCCGCTCTCCCTCCTCTGGGAACCCCAGTGAAGTCCAGCTGCTGCATTTTGTGGACCAGTCTGCACCTCCTAGTGCCAAAGTGAAGTGGTTGTGGTATGTCATGCCCTGCCTCTAGGCCTCCTTTCCTCTGCCTCCAGGACTGAGTGAAGGCCGGAGCACTCTCCCTTTGCATTCTTCCTCCTCCCTCCCCCAGCAGTAGAGTTCCAAATAAGGACTGCGCATGGCCATGTCTCAGCTCTTTCCCTTTTATTTCTCCTTTGTTTAACCCTCTGCCTGCTTGCAGGTGACTTAATGCAACAGGTGATTCTGTGATTGTGTTTCATGTAGAGGGTTCTTGGTTGAGGTATAGGTGTTTATCTCCAGAGGAGTTTTTCAGAGGTTTCTCTCATGCGACCATTTTGTTCATGATTCTTGTTTTTTAATTTTAATAGCAGCATATTTTAGCTAATGAATTATTAGGAAAAAATAGCACATTAAACTTTTAGTTTCATTGGTAAATTATGCTTAGAAAGAGGTTTCAAATGAATCTAAATTAAAAATTAAACTGATTAAAAAATAATAAATAACACATGTATGGCAAAAAGTGGTGATGATAGTCATGAAAGACTGGTATTTGGGAGACACTGACCTACAAGATACAGTCTGAGTTTTCAAGGATAACTATCCTCACCTTTTATCTTCTGCCTGTCTTGCCAGACGCATAGCCTTGCATTGCCCTGCTTGGAATTCAGTTCAAGTGCCAGCTATATTGAACCACTCAATTTGTATAGTGAATTCCTATTCATGTTTTAGAGCTCTGCTCAAGGTTCATCTTCTCAGTGAAGCCTCCTTCCTCTCTTCCCTTCACCATTGAAAGGATGGGTCTATTTTCTCTCTGCTACTCAGTATATTTCAGCGGGCATTTGGTTTTGCCTTCGCAAATTGTTGATCAAAAATGATAATAGTGGCTGTAGTTCATAATTGTAATTTTTTTCTATACCTTGATATAGAAAACACTTATAAAATCCTTTTTGGTTCTTATTTCTAGTATTAAGGAATAGAATGATTAACAAATTATACCTGTGTTTTTTGGTAATACCCTTAATCCTTTGGACATGATTCCTTATAACTTTACACATACACACACACACACACACACACACACACACACACGGGTTGTCCAGAAAGTATCCAGCCACGTAATATGAAAAATAGAGGCATTTATGCCTGGATTTTTTCTGGATAGTCCTTGTATAAAGGGCTTTACAAACTATAGAGTGCTATGAAATGCCACTTGTTAATAATATTCCTTGTAATATTGAATTTTCAATTGTATTAACCTAATAGGTCTGTAGGATAACAGACTTACTAAATTTACGTGTATTCAGTCAAGTATTTAGTGTTTAATATTTCTTATAGTGCAGGGAGCTATTTTGGTTAAAGATTTCATTTACTGTCAGACAAATATAACTCAGTAGCTCTTGCTAGTTAAGATTACAATATATTTTAAACTGTTTTGATATACTGAAACTGATAAAAATTGCTGAACTGTTATTGATGAGAAGCACAGAGGGGGTTACAGTATTCAAATGTATATATAAAATTGAGATTGTTTCTGGTCTCTAAATATGTACATAAAATAGTAACAGATGATTTAGATTCAACTGTCTAATTTCAGATTTGTTTTAGTTACTTAGTTGACAGTAAATATGTAATGATTACAATCATTACAAAAGAGATAAATTGTAAATCAGGTGAATAAAAAAACTAGAAAAACTGTTTCATTGGGGTGGTGGTAGTGTGTAGAATTTGTCCTAATTATGAAATATCAGCTCTGGTTCTTGACTAATAAATGATGATGTTAGAGGCATAAAATATTTTCTTATTGTGATTAAAGAAGTGTAATTATTTCTAACAGAGTAAACAGCAGATGTGGAGCTATTCTTGCTGATGAAATGGGTTTAGGGAAAACATTGCAATGTATTTCGCTCATCTGGACTCTACAGTGCCAGGGACCCTATGGAGGCAAGCCAGTGATAAAGAAGACACTTATTGTCACACCAGGAAGCCTGGTAAATAATTGGAGGAAAGAATTTCAAAAATGGTTAGGAAGTGAAAGGATCAAGATATTTACTGTTAGTCAGGTAAGAAAGTTTTAAAAGTTTAGCTTTGATCATTTTCTAAATCTCCAGCTTTTCAAATCAATACTGCAGTTTTCACTTATTGTAGCGGTTTTCAAATGTGTATAACTGTTTGACTCCTCAGAAAAATGGAACTCTTGACTTATAATTTGGTTTTGTGTTAATGTAGTCTAACACTTGATTAATGGCTGTGAGAAAAATGCTGCTTAAATTTCATTTCACACAGTTTCTGCCCATGATTTGTTAATATTTATCTTGCTTTTTAGGACCACAAAGTAGAAGAATTCATCAAATCTCCATTTTATTCTGTTCTTATTATCAGTTATGAAATGTTTCTTCGTTCCCTGGACCATATTAAGAATATAAAATTTGATCTTCTAATTTGTGATGAAGGACATCGCTTGAAGAACAGTGCCATTAAGACAACTACAGCCCTCATTAGTCTCTCTTGTGAGAAAAGAATAATTCTAACTGGTCAGTTTTTACTTTGGGGTAGATATTGATGGAATTGTTGCCTAGTGAACTTGTAAGATTTGTAATATGATGCTTGGAATCCAAGCAGTTGATGGTGTTGGATGGAATTCAAACGTGGTAATTGAGCTTTGGTATGATTGAATTTTCAAATTCTTATGTAATAAGAATAAACACAGTGATATCATGGTAAAGAATGTAGGAGATGGGATTGGACTCCCTGTGCTTGCTTCCCAAGTCTGACTTTTATAGTTGAATAACTTTGGGCAAGTTATTTAATTTCTCTGTGCCTTAGTTTCCTTCTGTGAAACAGGGCTAATAATACCATCTATTTCATAGAGCTATTGTGAGGTTAAAGGAATGAATCCATGTAAGTTCTTGGAAAACTTCCTGACACATGGTAAGTGTTTATAATATTTGTCTTCATATATGTACGCATGCACATACAAGGGCGGGCTGATAAATTTTGTCTCCACTGTAATATTTTTTGTTACATTTGACATATCTGGGTATAACTGGATATAACTGGATAGTCACTTGTTATCTCCCATCCATCATTCTTGACCTTGCGCACCCAGATGCTTAGATTTTTCACCCAGTGCACATTGAAATGGAAGAGTGTTAAGAACAAAAAAAAAAGTCAACATAACCTTCCAGTAGAGGCCTGAGTTTAGAATTTTTTCGGTTGAGGTGGAACCTTATGGCAGTATGCCATGGACTGCCTTTTGTTCTTGGGGTCATAATGATGGACCCAAGTTTCATCACCTGTAATGATCTTTTTATAAGAAGTTCTCACCTTCTTTTTCAAAGTGTTCTGGGAGTTCCTGAGAAATTCGAACTCTTTCAGCTTTTATTTCATCAGACAGCATGCATGGTACCCACCTGGCACAAACTTTGCAGAATCCAAGAACACTGATGATGTATTCCACTCTCTCCTTAGAAATTCCTAATTTGCCAGCAGTTTCTTTTTCTTTGATGTGACAATTTCTGTGGATCAGTTCTTCGATGCGATCTTGGTGAAGCTGATCACGTGCAGTTACAGGCCTTCCACTTCGTGATTTGTCACTCACATCTGCTACCTCACTTCGCCATCTCTGAACTGCCTCACGCAGCATCTTACTGTCCTCATGTCAGCACACTGGTCACCATAAACAGCTTGCACTTGTCTATGAATTTCAATTGGAGGAATTTTTCCAATGTTAAGAATTCAATAACAGGAGTTCCCTGGTGGTGTAGTGGCTAGGCTTTGGCGCTGTCAATGCTGAGGCCTGGGTTCGATTCCCAGCCAGGGAACTACCCACATTAAAAAAAAAAAAAAAAAAAAAAAAAAATTCAATAACAGCATGCTGTTTGAACTGAACATCTGAACACTCTTTCATTTCAGCGTGCACTGGGTGAAAAATCTAAGCATCAGTGCAAGGTCAAGAATGATGGAGGGGAGCTATCATGTAAAGGACTGGTTGTATCCAGGTATGTCTAATGTAACAAAAAAAATATTACAGTGGAGGCAAAATTTATCAGCCTGGCTTTGTCATTTATTGCTAACCCAAATTTTTGGTCCACACTGTCAGGGAAGGTGGGACAGACTGTGTGTAAATACAGCACTCCTTTTCTAACCACTACTTTTTAGCTTAAGGTTTAGACTGGACTCATGCCTAAATAGCTCAACATATCTTTTCTTCCATATCTCACCTTGGTTTTGTGTGGTCCTTTCAATCTGCCATTCTGGCAGCTGAAGAAAGAAAGGAGTTCTGTATATTACTAATATTTACAACCCCTCCATTTTCTACTCAAGGCTTCATTTCCCTATTACCTCCAGTTCTTTTGGAAGGAATAGGCGGGACATGGTTGTTGTTAATATGTCATGATCTCTTGTGTCATTATGTCTTTCTTGTGTCCTTAATGTATGGTGGTGTTCTTCTTTAAAGTTAAAATAAAGAGAGTTAAGGGGTGTGATCAATAACTTGTTCCTTTATTCTACATCTTTAGAGTTGAAGTGTGCCCTAGGGCAACAGAGAAAACTTCCTCTATTCTCTTCTCATTCAGTTGGGTTTTGGAGGGTACCCATCTTTAAGTAATTTATGATTATTTGACTTGTAGTTATATTAATCATTACCAAAAGTTACTTTAAAAAAATTTTATTGGGGTGACATTGATTAGTAAAAATTACATAAGTACCAGGTGTACAATTCTACATTACATCTTCTATGTGTTGTATTATGTATTCATCACCCAGAGTCAATTCTCTTTCTGTCACCATGTATTTGTGTTCCTGTCCCTTCTGCCTCACCCCCTCCCCCCTTACCCTCAGGTAACTACTAAATTATTGACTGTGTCCATGAGATTTGTTGCTTTGTTGCTTTTGATTCTATGTTAACAATCAAACTAAATTTCTCCATCCCTTTCCCTTATTCTACCCACTCTCCCATCCCTCCTCCCATCTTAAAGAAGTCCCTATAACATTGTTTGTAGTACTGGTTTGGTGGTGATGGATTTCTTTAACTTTTTCTTATCTGAGAAACTCTTTATCTGTCTTTCATTTTTGAATGCTAGCCTTGCTGGATACATTATTCTTGGTTGTAGATCCTTGGTTTTCATCACGTTGAATATTTTCTGCCAGTCCCTTCTGGCATGTGAAGTTTCTGGTGAGAAATCAGCTAAGAGTCGAATGGGTGTCCTCTTATAGGTTACTACTTGCATTTCTCTTGCTGTTTTTAGAATTTTCTCTTTTTCTTTAACTTCTGCCATTTTAATTATAATGTGTCTTGGTGTGTTCTTGTCTGGGATTCTCTGTGCATCCTGGACTTGTACATCTATTTCCTTCACCAGGTTAGGAAAATTTTCAGTTATTATTTCTTCAAATAATTTCTTGATCTCTTGCTTTTCCTCTGTCCCTTCTGATACACCTATGATTCTGATGTTCTTCCGCTTAAAATTGTCCCAGAGGAATCTCAAACTATTCTCATTTTTCTGGATTCTCATATCCATCTGTTCTAAATGGGTGTTTTCTGACATTTTTTCCTGCAAATTACTGCTTTGCGCTTCTATTGATCTAGTTTTAGTGACTTTCATTCCGTTTTTTTTTTGTTTTTTTTTTTTTGCTTTTTGGTATGTGGGTAGCTCCCTGACTGGGAATCGAACCCAGGCTGCAGTGCCGACAGCGCCAACGCCGAAGCCTTAAGCCACTACACCATCAGGGAACTCCCCTCATTCCATTCTTCATTTCAGTTAATGTAGTCATTATCTGTCTCTGGTCCTTTATAATGATTTGTAAGTCTTCTTTAATGCTTGCTGTGTCTTTGTTGAAATTATCATTCAGTTCCTTAAGCATTTTTATAATTGTTGCTTTGAGCTCGTTTTCTGATGGGTCACCTGTCCCCACGTCTTTAATTCTCTGGTTTCTCATTTTTTCCAGCCTCTTTGGACCCTCCCAGCTGTAATTTCTTTGGTGTTTGCTTCTGATACTGGGTGGGCAGAAGTCTGTGGGGGAGGGGCGTTTGCGACTTTGTATTCTTCCTGTGGCTCCAGGGGCTGTGCAGGGAGTTTGGGCGTGATTGCACCTTTCTGTTTTGGGTTTGCCCCGCATGACAATTCTGCCCTGAGCTTTGGGGTCTCAGATCGTTCTGGTTGTGGGCTGAGAAACGTGCACAGCCCCCTCTCTCCTCCTTTCTGGGTGGAGTTTTCGTCCTGCGGCTTCTCACTGCCCAGCCACTCCGCTTCCTTTGGGAACCGCAGTGAAGTCTGGCTGCTGCAGTTTGTGGACTGGTCTGCACCTCCTGGGGCCAAAGTGAGGTGGTTGCAATACATCACGCCACACCCCTCAGCTTCCTTTCCTCTATCCTGTAGACTCAGTGAGGTCCTAAGCGCTCTCCCGCCACCTTCTTCCTCCTCCCTCCCCCAGTGGTAGAGTTTCAAATGGTCTTCATTCTTGGTTGTGTGGGCAAGTCCCTGCTCTTTCCTTTATTTCTTCTTTGTTTAATCCTCTGCCCCCCTGTGGGTACCTTAATGAGACACATGGGTTTCTTGGCTGTGATTGTGCGATGTGTAGAGAGGTCCTTGGTTGAGGTATAGGTGTTTTATTAGTTGTAATCTCCACAGGAGTTTCTCAGAGGTCCCTGTCACTCGGCCCTTTGTTGCGTCTCCACCAAAAGTGACTTTTAAAACTGTGCATACTTTTTAAAAATTTAAATGTTAAGGTTTTGAGAAATTTAAATGACCTTTATATTCTTCAGATTTAGTCACTTAAAGATTATAAAGGTAAAAGGACAGGGATCAAATCTGTTAATTATTTATGTACCCAAGATTTAGTAGATGCCCGACAATGATAACAGTAATACAGAAAACAGAATAGTTGTTTATTTAGTAAAGGCTATTTTTTTTCTAAGTCATCATTGGTTTAAAGAGCACCCATCAGGGAGTTTCCTGGTGGTGTAGTGGCTAGGCTTTGGTGCTCTCAACACCGTGGCCTAAGTTTGATTCCCAGCCAGGGAACTACCCCCTCCCCCCCCAAAAAAAAGAGCACCCATCACATGATAGAGGTGCTTTACAATGAAGTAAACTTCACAAAAGAACTCACATAGCTAAATACAATCAACAAATTACAGAACTAAAAAAAAAAAAAAAAAAAAAAAAAAAAAAAAAAAAAAAAAAAAAAAAAACTAGAGTGAAGCAACATTATGTCAAATTTCAAAAATACTGAGAAGTGGCAGTACAAAAAGCTAATTCCACCAACGAGACCAGACATGCAAAGATACACAGGCACCACCATCCAAAATGGGCAGATTTGTAGAGGGTGAGTGAACATATAAAATAAAATTTCACAACCGAGAATGAAGACTATTAGAGATACTATGACACCTGAGTGATCACAGAACTAGTGGAATAACCCCACAAAGATATTACCTTATAATGTCAAGGAAACCAACCTTATATGGACTGTAAACTCACAAAAAGAGTCCAAAAAGCCATTAAGATAATCAATCCTGTTATGAGTAGCCTGAAATCTATAAACAAGGCTATTTTTTAAAGCAAAAAATTAGCTGAAGAAATGGAAAACTTAATGTAGTGATTTGTATATGTTTGGATGTTTGAAGAACTGAGTGGATTCTCCATATTTGATTCCCAAAGTTGCAGTTAAACTTCTTGAGCCTTTGATATTTGAGATCCTTGGGGCCAGAAAAGAAAGGAAAACAAGATTTAGTTGAATTTAGTGATTCTGTGTTGGAAGGGAAAAACAGAGACTGTTTCTTTTTACTGCTGAATGTGAGGTAATATTGTTTATTTGAGGAGTAGCAGCAGCAATGAAGTAAAATGACATTAGAAGGGGAAGAAAAAGAAAAAGAGGAGTGAGAAATACATGTTACTAAATGTACTGAAGGTAGGGAATAAAATAGAATTCTCTTCTGTTTGAAAATCAGATAATTTTTAGCTGCTGGGACTATTGATTAAATAACTCAGCTTTCCTGCCTTTTTTGGAGAATATTCCTTGGTTGAATATTCTCCAAAAAAGGCACGCTCTCACCTGCAGCTGGGTCAGTGATTGACTCTTATATAGGGATAAGTGAAAAATGCCAGCCTCCTTGCCTTGGTAATTTCAGAACCAACTTTATGGTGCAATTTATGCTCTAAGGTTTCCGATAATTTAGCTGATGCTATCCTTGCTTAGTTTCTTCCCCTGGTGTTTTCTGGTTCCATTATTCCCTTTCTCCTGAGAGCACTTTTTCCATAAATCATGTGCAGCCAAATCCTTGTCTCAGGCTCTGCTTCTGGAGAACCCAGTATGACATTAACCCTTCATATATCAATCATTGACAAAGGGTAGGACTACTTACTATGTGTGGCTTGGATTCATCAGTTGGGGTTGGATGAATGTCTAGAAGCCAGCCACAATGATCCTTATACCTTTCTTTTTCCTCTTTCCTTCTTGCTTTCCCCTTTCTCCCTAACTTTATTAGTCAATGTCATGGACACTCTTTTAAAGGCTTAACAAAATGCATGCCAGAATATATTTTCTCTAGTCATTCTATGATGTGTCTAAAAATCAGAGATGATTAGATGTATTAAAAAAAATTAGTAAGCATTGGTCTTACCTGGGGTTGACCCATTTAGTTAAGAAGGAAGTGATCATTAAACTCCCTGACATGATAAAATTTGTATCATTTTGTTAATGAAATAAGTACCTTTTCATTTAATTCTTACATTATTCATATCTTTGGACAACTTCCTTTAGTCTGTTATTTAAGTCATCTGACATTATACATTGCACCATGCTGATTTATATATTGTTTTATATTATAATTATTGAAACATGCCTATGTTTCTTTCAAAATTAGCCAAAAGTTACTGAGTGTGTAATACGAGGTCTGACAATTAAGTTCACAAACTTATCACAGTGCCCTTACATTGGCAGCACTGTACATACAACTCAGTAAGGTTTCATAACCTTAGTATAGCTATGTCTCACATTTGTGTTCATTTTGACGTGTGGCAGTGTCTTGCTGAGTGCCTTTCATTATTGTTGCATGTTTTTCTGTGCCATTGTTAGATGTTGGAGCTTAAATTAGAGCAATGAACAAACATTAAATTTCTTGTTAAACTTGGCAAGAGTGGAAGGAAAATCAGGGACATGTTAGTCCAAGTATATGGGGATAATGCCATGAAGAAAATGGCAACATACAAATGGATTAAATGTTTTTTTGGAGGGTTAAGCAAGCATCACTGATGAAGAGAGGTCAGGGCGGCCAATAATGAGCAGAAATAATGAAAACATTGCAAAAATTCATTGAATTATGTGCCAAAATCATCTATGACTGTGAGAAGCATAGCAGACTAAGTAAATAACTATAGAAAAAGAAAAATTTTAACTGAAAATCTTGGTATGAGAACGGTGTGGCCAAAAATGGTCCCAAAGGAGCTCACTGATAAACCAAAGCAAAGGACAATCGAAATTTGCCAAGATCTTTTGGAGAGGCAAGACGATGTTTTGGGCCATGTTATCACTGGTGATGAAACACTGTTGTACCAATATGACCCTGAAACAAAGCATCAAAGTGTACAATGGAAGTCAGCCAATTCTCCACCACCAAAATAGTTCTATCAGTTCAAATCAAAAGTTGAAATGATGTTGCTAACCTTTTTTGATATCAGAAGGATTGTTCATTATAAATGTGTACCAACTGGACACACAGCCAACTAAGTTTACTATTTGGAAATGTTGAAAATGCTGAGTGATAAAGTTAGGAAATATTGAAAGGAAGACATTTTGATGATATTCAGGACATCAAGGGTAATAGCATGAGTGCTCTGATGGCATTCCCAAAAAAGAGTTCCAAAATTCCTTTGAAGGGTGGACTAGGCAATGGCATTGGTGCATGGCTTCCCAAGGGGAGTACTTTGAAGGTGACCATAATGATATTCAGCAATGAGGTATGTAGCACTTTCTCTAGGATGAGTTCACAAATTTAATTGTCAGACCTCGTATTTTTTTCAACTTGATGTGGTTGCTCTTTTATCCTAGTTTTAGAGACTTTGCTTATATATAGTCCTCTTAGGGAAGAGAAAGTATAAATTTCTTTGTAGACCTATGATTGTAAAACACAAATTTGACCTCATAACTTTTATCTCTTTAGGTACTCCAGTTCAGAATGATCTGCAAGAATTTTTTGCATTAGTTGATTTTGTAAATCCAGGAATATTAGGCTCTTTGTCATCTTATAGGAAAATATTTGAAGAACCCATCATTATATCGAGACAGCCTTCTGCTTCTGAGGTATAATTTACTTTAATAAATTTAAGTTAAAAAAAACAATATGAAAAAAATAAAAAGAATAGGCAGTATGTCTGAAAAAATTATGTATGATTTGGGTATTATTTTAATTTAGGAAGAACTAAATTAGTATAGTGAATTTTTTCCTCAGTCCTTCAACTCTTGCATTTTTTTATTTTAGAAAATGATATCACTTAAAAAAATTTCATAGATACGTACTTCAAAAAATTATAAATGACAATAAATATATAAAAATGTTCATCCTTACTAGTATTGGAAAGTAAACCAAAATAACCATGAAGTAACTTTTGTACTTTTCTATTGATGTTTTAGTGGTTGGATTTACAGAGTAATAGCAAGTGTAGATGAGAGTTCCGTCCTTTACTGGTTGGAATGTAAATTGGTACAACTGGAGGATAATTTGGCGCACTGTATATCTAAAGCCTTAAAATTGTGTATATCTTGTGGACTTTTACCACTTTTAGCAATTTATTATAAAGAAATATTCATAGATATGCTTAAAAATTTAGCTATAAGGATAAAAGATTAGAAACTACTAAAGGAACAAACTAATTGGAAATAAACATTTCTGAAGTAAGGCAAGCGGTTAGACTATACATGTTATATAGACTCAGTATTTCATTAAATTTATGATATTATCAATTCTAAAATGCATAATTATTATATGTACCACCAAGAAAAACGTGCTATCAAGTAGAATTGTAAGAAGTCACTAATTATAAAAAGCATTGTATTTCAGAGAATCTAAAGTGTAAAAAAAGTATGTCAGAATTAATAAAATATGGTAATTGTTCAACATATTGAGCAATTCTCATGGACTTGGAACTATAAAAATAATAGTTTATGCAAGTATTTAATGATATGGAAAATGTTTATGATATATTATTTAAAAATAAAATCATATTCATTTATTTACCCAACACATACATTAAACACCTAAGGTTGTCTGAATGCTAAGTACTAGACATTCGGAACACCATGATAAGTTAGATTGACTGACTTTCTTGTTCCCACGAAGCTTGAGATATAGTTTTGTTATAAAAAAACAAATAAATAGAACATTAAATATATTTGCATGTTTATGCAAAGAAAAAACTTAGAAGATGTAGATAAGTCTTGACAACAGTGGTTGTTTCTGGTTGATTAAAGCTGGTTTTAATTTTCTTGTACAGTAGACTCTCAGATAACTGTCACCTATGCCGGATAAATGTAGTATTATTTCTTCAATTTTTTTGCCTGTTGCTTAAGAGTACCTGTTGCTTGAGTTCTAGTTAATGGAGAGTCTACTGTATTTGCCTAGTTGTATTGGCTTACTTTTTTTCACTGGACCTATTTTTTTTGTAATAAAAAATGAAAATAGTTTTAAAATATAAGAGAAATACTTTATGATTTGCAAATATATGTAAACAAATGGATGCATATTGGATTTATTTTAAGCTTCATTGTGAAGTCCTCTACACTCAAAATATTCTATATGTAGAGAGAATTTGAACATACATTTTATTCTACTTTATTTTTACTTTAAAACGGTGCTATTATTACTATTTTGTTGTTATTAGACCTATTGGGGTGACATTGGTTAGCAAGAATTACATAGGAAAAAAAAAAAAAGAATTACATAGGATCCAGGAAAAACTGTATGATTATTTAATGAATAACGTGAAATGATTTTGAAAGAATCAGCAATATTTTGTGCCAGTAATTTATTGTAGTTTTACATTTAGAATTAATAACTTGTCAATATCTTTGCTTCTAAGAAGTTGTTGTATCAGTTCTTTGCTTTGATTTTAAGACTATACACTCTTATAGTCTTCGCATAAAAACTTACTTTCAGAATAATTTAGTTTGTAGATTATTGATTCATAACGGCTTTCAACGTGCCAATTTTCAAATAAGCAAGAATTTTGAAGGCTGTATCGTCACTTAAATAATCATTTAATTAAACGATTATTCTGAACATTTTAAGAGATAATGGTTGTTTTTCCTTTCCCAAACTCATATTTCATTTCTTCTGTTAAAAAAAACTCTGAAGAGAAGTTGGTTTATCATTATAAAGTATTTAAAGTTCATTTTTACTGCAAATATTTTTGTCTATAATACTTTTAAGTCTGCTATTTTTCCATAGGAAGAAAAGGAGTTAGGAGAGAGAAGAGCAGCTGAACTTACTTGCATCACTGGACTCTTTTTCCTTAGAAGAACCCAAGAAGTCATAAATAAATATCTTCCACCTAAAATAGAGAGTGTAGTCTTTTGCCGACCAGGGGCACTGCAGCTTGAGCTTTATCGAAAGCTGTTGAGTTCTCAGGCTGTCAGATTCTGTCTTGAAGGGTTGTTGGAAAATAGTCCTCATTTAATATGTATAGGAGCTCTTAAAAAACTGTGCAATCACCCCTGCCTTTTGTTCAACTCCATAAAGGTAAGTGGTATGTGAGAATGTCAGGGATATGAGCTGAAGGTTCTGTAGCATGTGAACTAAGAGGGCAGATTGGATTAATCCCTGCAGTTGCATTTGTGGTTTTTCCCAAAAATTTGAGTCTCTCTGATATGGTTCTGCTCTATGATCCAGCTTCCTACTTGTTCTTCAGAGCATGACTACGTTCATACAGCTGAAATGGGTTTGAGGCTCTGCCTTCTAGGGTATACAAGGGCTGTCAGAAAGTATCCAGCAATGTAATATGAAAATAGGACATTTATGGCTGGATTTTTTCTGACAGTCCTTGTATACCCTATGCCCTTTGGCACCTTGTCTAATACTTTGTCATGGTCTTCCTTCCTATTTGATATTAATATAGTCAGTCAGTTTTGTTTGGTGCTAACAAATACAAAATTTACCATTAAAATTAATTTATTTTTGGGAGTAGTGGCTTAAGGCTTCAGCGCTGGCGCTGTCAACACTGCGGCCTGGGTTCGATTCCCAACCAGGGAACTACCCACATACAAAAAAAAAAAAAAAAAAAATTTTTTTTTCTTATTATTAAAGTAATACATGATTGCTGTATGAAATTTGTGAAATTCAGAAAATCACAGAGAAGAAAATAAAAATGATCTAGTTAGACTTTAAATTGGAATAACTGGCAGATAGTTCAATAAATTATATCAAAATCTATAATTTTGTATATCTTGTGACCTGGCATACCACTTTTTGGAATGTATTATAAAGAAATAAAGCTCTTCAGCCAGAGAAAATCATGTTTTGGTATTTAATAATCTTAACTAACACTTATTAAACAATTACCATTTACTAAACACAAAATACTTTTCTTTTATTTTTTTTTTATTTGCTTTTTGGTATGTGGGTAGCTCCCTGGCTGGGAATCGAACCCAGGCTGCAACGCTGACAGCACCAGCGCCGAAGCCTTAAGCCACTACACCATCAGGGAACTCCGCAAAATACTTTTCTAGTACTTTATTTATTCTTCACAAAATTCTATGTAATAAGTATTCTTATTATCCCTGTTTTGGGGGAAGGGGTTCAGAGATATGCATATATCACTTTTTTCTAGACAAATAATTTTAATGATGCTGTGCTCATTATGTGTTTTTTTCACTCAATAAATTGTGAACATTTTTTCAAATCAGATATCTTCTGCAGGAATGATTATTAATGGCTGCATAGTTGAGCAAAGCATTTAGATATTTAATGAACATAAGGCATTTTGGAGTATTGTGAGAGTTTTCTGTTTTGGACTTGTAACTGGGTACCAGTTCCCTGCCTTTTGTTCAACTCTATAAAGAACTTAACTAGTTCTTAAATCACAGTCAGGGTATATTTGTGAGCCTTAGTGTTCTTAACTGGAAAGCAGAGACAACAATAACTTTCTGATAATGTTATGGGGCAGTTTGATGAAACAGTATGGAAAGAGCCTAGCCAGATGCCTGATCGTGGAAGTTGCACAGTAACTATTTAATACCCTGTTATTCCCAGCTTACCCTTAACAATTTTTATTCTTATATATTTTTCTTTAAACAGTAAAATTAAAATTTGCAAATGGAAGAAAACTTGTGGGTGCCACATGATGTTTGAGGTCATTAATTATATACTTAGAAAATAGAGTGTTGTAACAGAATTCTCTAAGTTTATCCTGCAGTGGGTTATATTTACATAGTTTATTATAGAAGAAGTCAGCTTCTGTAAATCTGCAGTAGATAGTATTATAACCATTTCTTAAGCAAACTTTTAAGAAACAGATTTATACACAACAATAAAAATTAAACCCTTTGGGTCTGATGCCCAGCAAAATTAGAAGCTAAAAATTCTTTCTTAAAAGGAAGACTTTTTGATGGTCCAGGATGTATCAGTTAACAAGTAACTACAGACTTCAAAGAGGTGCATAATTTACAAATCTGAGATTTATTCAATAAAACTTTTCCTCTGATATAGCAAATAAGAATCCATATAAAATGGCTGAAATGAGCCTCCCACGTGTGTAACAGTGGTAAATTTGGTAAGTGTGGTAGAGAGTGAGGAGAACTGCCAGTCTCAGAAATTTAACCTAAAAAGTGATGTAGTCATTAATAAATGTAATATCTACTTAGGTGTTCACATGTCAGCTAGACAGTTTTGGAGGGAGAATTTCAGAGGTGCTAATCATCACTTTGGAATAAAATTATTCTAATAACCATTGGTAAAATAAAAAATGTAAGTATGAGTAAATTTCTGTTAACTTACTGGCAGAATTCTTGCAGAGGAAAGTGTTAAGATTGAGTAAAGCAATGTGCTTGGTTTTGAGTACCACCTGGGAGATGCTGTATGAAGCACACAGTCAGGAGAAAGGAATAGCAGGGAGTGAAAGAGGGAAGAAGAGTGACAAGTATCAATCAATGACAAGGAATCTCAGGATTTTGGAGCGGATACATTTTGTAGCATTGTTTGCTCTCTGTTTTGCTCTCCTTTATTTTTCTGCTCCCCACAACCTCTAAATCACACCCAGGCAATGATACTACACTTGCAAGGTGAAGGCAGAAGTTTGATTAGAATTGCTCTGTAATTAACTCAGTAGGACACGTTACTTTAAAAAAAACAAAATGACCACATTGTAATGTGTAAGGATTTACATGATACTTAGTTTCGTCTTTTCAGGTAGCTATTAATCTTCACTCCGCCATCCCCATAATTTTAGCCTTTTTCCTCCCAATTAAAAAAAAAAAGAAATATGAAATGGTGTTAATAATTTTTTTTAACAGGAAAAAGAATGTAGCTCAACTTGGGATGGAAATGAAGAAAGGAGTCTATATGAAGGCTTGATAAATGTGTTTCCTGCTGATTACAACCCTCTCATGTTTACTGAGAAGGAGTCTGGAAAACTACAGGTGCTGATCAAACTCTTAGCCGTTATCCATGAACTTCGTCCTACTGAAAAGTAAGAGGTCAATTTAATAAACTCTTGTAAGTGTTCATGGAATTTTGGCTTGGACTGTGTCCCTTACTCACTCGCACCCCCTTTTTAAAAAGAAGAAAACATTAAAAAGTAAGTTTTTTTCTTCTTTGGGGGCATGGTCAGCTCTCAGTTTTTCTGAAACTTATCATTACCATTGTCTCTTAAGTTTTTATTTAAGAAAGATTAAATATAGGGAGTTCCCTGATGGTGTAGTGGATTAAGGCTTCGGCGCTGGTGCTGTCAGTGCTGCAGCCTGGGTTCGATTCCCAGTCAGGGAGCTACCCACATACCAAAAAGCAAAAAAAAAAAAAAAAATAAAATAAAAAGACAGTGATGTCAATTAAGAAAGATTAAATATAAAGTAAATACTTCATATATTTTTTAAAAACCTAGAGATGCCTTTTGATATGAGACACATAGCTTGTATTTTAATCTCTTTCAGAATTCTTCTTTTACTGTCCCTTAAATATTGATATTCCTTAGGGTTTTCTTTTTAGCCTCCCTCTCACTTTAAACACTCTTCCTGGGTTATCTCTACTCCCCATAGTTTTTTGGTTTGTTTTTTTTTTCATTTTTATTGTTAGACTTATTGGGTTGACATCTGTTAGCAAGGATTACATAGGTTTCAGGCATGCAATTCTACAGTGCATTGTCAACTTGATGTATAATAAGTTCATCACCTAATGTGACTTTTCTTTCCATCACCTTATATTTAGCTTTCCCCCCTCCTCTCCCACCCCCTTCCCTTTCTCCCCTCCCCTTAGTTTTTAGCTATTGATTTCAGTCCAGCCCACTCTTTCGGTTTCCACATCCTTTCTAACTGTTTAATGGGCATCTAAACTTGTCCTAATGTTGTACTAGACTTTAAGCTTCATGTGTCCCAAAGAAGGTTCATCATTTTGCCATTCTAGGCCTGACCTTTGTCATCATTCGTTGACTTGATGAGTGGTACATAATGCAACCAAAAAAGTTTATTATTCTAGCCTCACTTTTCTCCTTCACTTCCCCAACCTTGTTAGTCACTAAATGCTATTTATTTCATTTCATAATTTCAGGAATCAGTTTTCTTTCTGGTACCAAGATTTTGTTTTGATTCTTGTAATTACTGATTTGGGTTATGATGGTCTCTTATACACTATTTCCCTCTTACTTTCAACCTCAATTATATATCAACATTGCCCTAAATCATATTTCTAAAATATGTGTACAAAAGTGACAAGTCACTCCCTTTCTTAAAAATCATTCAAAGACTCCCAGTTGTTTTCCAGAAATTTCTAAACACTTTAGCATATGGGGCAAGACTCTTCATTACTTGGCTAATGCCTCCTTTCTAGCCTCATCTCTCATCATTCCTTCATATTTACCAACCTGCAGTTGGCTCTAGTTTTCACCCCCTGCTCTTATGTGTTGCGGTGTCCTATGCCGCCATCATCTCCTCTTCTCATTTTTCTGGCCAGTTTTTCCTCTTCATTAATACTCAGCTCAGGAGCTTTCTCCCTTTGGAAGCTCCTGGCCTCAGATTGAGGTAGCTGCCCCTCCTCTGTGCTCTGCAGCATCCTGTACCTCCCTCTAGTGGAGCTCTTCTCACATTATATTTAATCATTGGTTCTTTTAGGAGTCAGTGTCTGCATTATCTTTTGATAGGAGAAAGTCAAACTGTGTTTGTGAATTAGGGCAAAAACACATAGAAAGATTGTAAAATAATGATTATATTTGATTGTCAAAGAGTCTTAACCTCTTTGGAGGATTTGTATCATTTGACTTATGTAAAGTTTTAGATTTATTTTTCATAACAATAAAGTGACTAAAACAAGGAAACTTTCTATGAAGTGTTTAACACAATTTGATTAAAATGTTTTATTAGATCATATTTGATATGTAGAGAAGACCATGTATAATTACATGAAGACTGTGACCCAGTTTGGATTTAAGAATGTAAACTTTTATTTGCATCTTTTGTTTCCTGGATCCTTTTTTCTTCTCCAAGTGGGGTATCGGTAGTTGTTATTGGATACAGAATAATGAGTGAACAGCATTTTAGAGGAATGAGAAGAGAAGGTATGAACATAGATAGGTGTGAAAATGTATCCTTGAACATGTCATGGGGGGAGTTTCCCTCTTGTGGCGGGAAGAGAGAAACGATGAGGAAAAATGTAACTTGGGGGCAGCGGTTGAGATGGAGTCATTTGACTGTTTGTGGGTTCACAAGAAAACTGAATCCTGCTTTGTCCCATAAAAGCAGCAGCCACTCTTCATCAGTGGCTCAGATTGGCTGTTCTGCTGCTTTGCATGAGCTGAAGAGATGGCCCTTCCTGTTTGTGTTTTTCACATAAAATACACATAACAAATTTGCCATCTTAATTATTTCTAGAGGTATTTGTTCGGTAGTGTTAGTTTTATTTACAAGGTTGTGCAACCAATCTGCAGAACACTTTTCATTTTGCAAAACTGAAACTATACCCATTAAAGATCAGCTCCCCATTCCCGCCTGCCCCCAGTCCCCGGCAACCATTCCTACTTTCTGTCTCTGTCAGTCTGACTGTACCTCATCTAGGAGGGATCCTACAGTGTTTTGTCTCTTTGTGGCCAGCTTATTTCACTCAGCATGTCTTCAAGGTTCTTCCATGTATAGCTTATGTCAGAATTTCCTTTCTTTTAAGGCTGAACAACATTTCATTGTATGTATGTATTATATTTTGTTTATCCCTTCATCTGTTGATAGATACTTGGGTTTCTTCCAACTTTTGTCTACTGTGACTAATGCTGCTATGAAAATGGGTTTCAGATGCCTCTTCAAGACCTTGTTTTCAATTCTTTAGGGTATATACCAAGAAGTGAAATTGTTGGATCATATGATGATTCGCTTTCTAATTTTTGAAGAACTACTATACTGTTTTTCGTAGCAGCTACACCATTTTATATTCCTATCAATGGGGCAAATCCATATTCTTGCCAATGTAGTTATTTTGTTTGTTTTTAAATTTTTTTGTTTTTTATAGTAGCTGTCCTAATGGGTGTGAGATGATATCTCATTGTGTGTTTTAAATTAAATTTATTTGTGTTACATTGGTTAATAAAATTATGTAGGTTTCAAGTGTACAATTCTAGAATATACCATCTATACATTGCATTGTGTTCACCACCCAAGGCCTGTTGTCCTTTTGTCACCATATATTTTTGACCCCCTTTATTCTTTTCTACCTCCCCCTATGCTTCTCCCTCTGGTAACCGCTATACTCTTTTCTGTGTCTATGAGTTTTTGTTTGTTTGTTGCTTTCAGTTTTATATTCCAGGAAATCATATGGTTCTTGACTTTCTGTCAGACTTATTTCACTTAGCATGATAATCTCAAGGTCCATCCACTTCGATGTAAATGGCAGTATTTTTTCTTATGACTAATAATATTCCATGGCATCTCTTGATTGGACATTCTCATGCTGGGTATAGTTTGCAGTCTACCATACATGGTAACCTTATCTACAGATTTCAACTGCTTTAGGGTACAGTCTGGTGACCATAAAAATACTAGCCCTGGTTCTAAGTGGTATGCACTTTTGGGGAGGGGGTGCTTAAGACCTCTAAAAGGAGATTGATTATCTATTAGGTTGGTGCAAAAGTAATTGTGGTTTCGGACCGTGAATTTTAAATTATTATAAATAGGCTCAAACACATCTTTATTAATCAAAATAGGTACCATTACAATCACCACATTTTTGTCAATGAGAAATAAGTTTGTTTATTCCTGTAGTGTAAAATTCAGTGTTTCGGGATTCGACGAACTCTTGGAAAGCATTTTCTGTTTCCTGCATGTTGTTGAAGTGTCTTCCCTGCAGAAAGTTGTCGAGGTGCTTGAAGAAGTGGTAGTCGGTTGGTGAGAGGTCAGGTGAATATGGCGAATGATGCAACTTCATAGCTCAATTCGTTCAACCTTTGAAGCATTGGTTGTATGAAGTGTGGTCAGGCATTGTAATGGAGAAGAATTGGGCCCTTTCCATTGATCTGTGCTGGCTGCAGGCATTGCAGTTTTTGGTGCATCTCATTGATTTGCTGAGCATACTTCTCAGATGTAATGGTTTCACTGGGATTCAGACCACCAAACAGTGACCATGACCTTTTTTTGGTGCAAGTTTGGCTTTGGGAAGTGCCTTGGAGCTTCTTCTTGGTCCAACCGTTGAGTTGGTTGTCACCAGTTGTCCTATAAAATCCACTTTTTGTAGCACATAACAATCCAATTGAGAAATGGTTCTTTGTTGTGTAGAATAAGAGAAGGTGAAACTTCAAAACAATGACTTTTTTTTTTTTTATTTCTGGTAAGCTAATGAGGGACTTGCTTATCGAACTTTTTCACTTTTTGAATTTGCTTCAAATGCTGAATGACCATAGAATGGTCAATGTTGAGTTATTTGGCAACTTCTCGTGTAGTTGTAAGAGGATCAGCTTTGATGATTGCTCTCATTTGGTCCTTGTCAACTTTCTATGGCTGGTCACTATGCTCCTCATCTTCAAGGCTCTAGTCTCCTTTCCAAAACTTCTTGAACCACCACTGCACTGTATGTTCATTAGCTGTTCCTGGGCCAAATGCATTGTTGATGTTGCGAGTTGTCTCTGCTGCTTTATGATGCATTTTGAACTCGAATAAGAAAATTGCTCGAATTTGCTTTTTGTCTAACATCATTTCCATAGTCTAAAATAAATATAAAATAAACAGCAAGTCATAGGTCATTAGCAAAAAAACATAAAGCAACAAATGTGCATTAAAATTATGCATTACAAAACCATATTTATTTAAGAATGTATTCCAATATCAAACAGCAAATTTCAACAGTGCAAAAACCAAAATTACTTTTGTACCAACCTAATAAGTTCCTTACCATATAGTCACCTATCCCATCAATCTACACCTAGCTTTGTAGGAACTTGTTGAGGGAAAGCATTCTAAAGCCAGGTTTCTGTCTGTCCAGCAAAGTTGGATCAGAAAGACTATGTTTATTTAGGTAATGTTATTCATCCCTATAATGGAGTAGAAAAAGGAAGGAAAAATGAATGACGTTTGGTATAGGAATTATCATAGATTGCACAAATGGTATTAAATCCTTTCCGTCCCAGTTTCTTTTGCTGTGTAACTGAGTGATCTCCCATTCTGACTCAGCTCAGCCACTTGACTTACATTGGCTCTTGAGATGTTGGCGAATACAGCATAAAAAGAGTCTTGAGAAGAATTGTGCGATGGCTTGTCCTCCCTTGTGGTTCCTGGAACCTTTCTATCACCATGTGAATAAACCTGGGCTAACCTGGTAGAGAAGGAGAGACGTGTGGAACAGAGACAAGGCTTCCCAGCTGAGGCTCCTCCACATTAGAAAAGCCAGTCCCTAGTTGACCTAGCACCTGACCACAGAGGCTTGAGTCAGCCCAGCCACGACCAGCAGTGGAAACTTCTAGCTGAGCCTAGCCCAAAGGGCCAACCGAGAGAATTGTGAACTAAATATAAAATAAAGGACTGTTGTTTTAGCCTCTGAGTTTGGGGTGGTTTTATTATATAGCGAAAGTGAACTGATACTGGTATACAAATATAAATTATTGTTGGGTTATCTTTACCTTGTTAGTATGGATAATTAAGAAAATTGTAACTGTTAAAAACTTTTATTTAAAAAATTTGTAGTGCCAATAATTATCCAGTAGCTATAAAATTTTGGGAATATTCTTGATGTATTTTTTCTAATTATCAAACTTTGGCTATTATAAAAAATATTGGTTTTCCTTTTTAGCTTATTTTATTTTTAAAAATTGTATTGTATCAAAGTTAGCTTAATTTATTTTTAAAGTTATATCAAAGTGTTAAAAGGCTTATTATAGAAAAACAGCAGTCCACAGTTCCATGTCTCCCCCTTTGCACCCTGCTTCTCAAAGCAGCCACCAACACCCTGTTATATTGCCAGACCATGTGCTTATACTACTGTCTTTTGTCTCATCCATTTCTTCAGCTCCAGAATTTGCTTGATTCTTTTTTTAATAATTTCTATCTCTGTTAATATCACTTTGTTCATATATTGTTTTCCTGATTTCCTTTAGTATCCATGACTTCCTTTAGTTATTTCAGCATATTTAAGACAGTCGTTTTAGTTTCTGTCTTATACACCTGTATTCATTCCAGGATGGTGTCTGGAGATTTACTTTGTTCTTTTAGATAGGCCATGTTTTCCTGTTTCTTTCTGAGCCTTGTTATACACCTTTTTTTGACAAGTGTGCATTTGGAAAAACAGCCACCTCTCTCAGTGTTTGCAGATTGGCTCCGTGTGGGGAAGACCTTCACTAATCAGTCCTGATTGAAGGTTCAAGTCTTCTTGGGTCTTTTTTGGCAAATGCTTTCCCCCAATTCCTCTATTCTTAAATGCCTTAGTTTTCCTGAGGCTCTTACTCCTGCTCCACCTGGGAACTTAATTTTCCTGTTGCATTCCTCAGTCTGATTTCTGGGTTTTCACTAGCCATGCCCACCTCTTCCTGTGGCTTCCTGTAGACTAAGATCCCAGCTGCTTTTTTTCTTTATACTTTATTTATGTATTTTGACATTCATTATTGTTTTATAGTAATTTAGGGCTTACAGCATAGTGGTTAGACATTTACATAATTTTTTCTTCTTTTTAATTAATTTTTATTGTTAGAATTATTGGGGTGACATCTGTTATATTTACATAATTTAAGAAATCATCCCCTGACAGGTTTAGTACCCACCTGGCACTATGCATAGTTATTACCATATTATTGACTATATTCGCTATGCTCCACTTTATATCCCCATGACTATTTTGTAACTACAATTTGTACTTAATCTCTTTACCTTTTTCACCCTATCCCCCGCCCCACCTCCGCTCTATTATCCTGATAAATCTAATACCTATCTGACATACTACATCATCATTACAGTATTATTGACTATATTACTTATGCCATACCCTACATCCCCATGACTGCTTTGTAACAACCAATTTGTTCTTAATTCCTTCCCCTTTTTCACTCACCTTCAAGCCCTCTCCCATATGGCAATATCCAAGTGCTCTCTGTATCTGTGAGTTGGTTTCTTTTCTGTTTGTTTATTTTGTTCTTTAGATTTCACATGTAGGTTTAATCACATTGCACCTGTCTTTCTCTGTCTGACATACTCCACTCAGCACAATACCCTCTAGGTCCATCCGTGCCACCGCAGATGGCCAGAACCCATTTCCATTCATGGTCAAGCAATGTTTCGTTGTATACTTGTGTATGTCCCACCTCCTCTTTATCTATTCATCCGTTAATACTGAGGCTGCTTCCATACCTTGGCCATTATAAACAATGCTGCAATGAACATATGGATACATTCGTCCCCTTGAAGTAGCGTTTTGGGTTTCCTTGGATAAATGCCCAGTAGAATTACTAAGTCCTTGTTTGTCTCTTATTATAGCCTTTGTTTTAAAGTCTATTTTTTCTGATATAAATATTGCTACCCCATCTTTTTGTTAGTTTGTTTTCATTTGCACAATATATCTTTTTACATCCCTTTCAGTCTGTGACTTTTGATTGGAGGTGGGTCTCTTGTGGATAGCATATACATGGGTCTTATTTTCTTACCCATTCAGCTACCATATGTCTTTCGATTGGAGTGTTTACTCCATTGTCATTTAAAGTGATTATTGATAGATACATAGTTATCGCCCTTCTATTATTCATCTTGATGTTCATTTCCCCCACTCCCCTTTTTCTTAAAGAAGTCCCTTGAACATTTCTTTTAGTACTCATTTAATGGTGATGAACTCCTTTATTTTTTTCTTGTCTGGGAAGGTCTTTATCTCTCCTTCAATTTTAAATGATAGAGTGGTGTTGGTTATAGGTCCTTGCTTTTTATTATTTGAATATTCTGTGCTAATTCTTTTTGGCCTACAAAGTTTCTGTTGAGAAATGAGCTGACAAACTTATAGGAGCTCCCTTGAAGTAAACAGTTACCTTTCTCTTGCTGATTTTAGGATTCTTTCTTTGTTTTTAACCTTTGCCATTTTAATTATAATGTTTCTTGGTGTGGGCCTGTTTTGGTTCATCTCAATTGGGACTCTCTGCATTTCCTGGGCTTGTATGTTTGTTTCCTTCACCAAGTTAGGGAAGTTTTCAGTCTTTTTTTTTTTTTTTTAATTCATTTTTATTGTTAGACTTTTTGGGGTGACATCTGTTAGCAAGGATTACATAGGTTTCAAGCATACACAGTCATTTCTTTATATAGGTCCTCAATCTTTTGCTTTCTCTCTTCTCCTTTTGGTACCCGTTTGATGCAAATGTTGGTATGCTTGATGTCCCAGAGGTCCCTTAAACTATCCTTATTTAAAATAATTTTTCCCCCTTTTTGCTGTTCTGATTGGGTGTTTTCTGGTACCTTCTCTTCCAAAATGCTGATTCAATTCTCTCCTTCAATCTAGTCTGCTGGTGATTCCTTTTAGTTCAGCTTCATTTCAGTTATTTTATTTTTCATTTCCCACTGGTTCTCTTTTATAGTTCCTATGTTGTTTTTTTATGCTTACTATCTGTTTGTTGAACTTCTGAGTTCATTTAGTCTTCTCCTAAGTTTATTGAGAATCCTTATAACCATTGTTTTGAACTCTGTCTGACCTGTATTTTATGCATACGGTTATTGTTGCATGTTCTATAAATACCAGTGATAATGTTATTTGGGATTTTCTTTCAATCAAAGAATCTAATAATGCCTTTAAATTTTATATATGAAGAATCATTTTTTTCCTCTCTTTTTGATTGACAGGGTGATATTGGTATCCAACTACACACAAACCTTGAATATTTTACAAGAAGTATGCAAGCGTCATGGATATGCTTACAAAAGACTTGATGGACAAACACCAGTCTCTCAAAGGCAGCAAATTGTCGATGGTTTCAATAGTAAATACTCTTCTGATTTTATTTTTTTGTTAAGTTCAAAAGCTGGTGGTGTGGGACTTAACCTTATTGGAGGATCTCACTTAGTACTCTATGATATTGATTGGAATCCAGCCACTGATATTCAGGTAAGACTGTTTATGCATTAAATAAACATTATGGGGTACAAATATGATGATGATGATGATGATGATGATGATGATGACGACGTATGATAACTGCTGTGTATTGAGCCCTTATTTTGCCTCGGGCATTCTGCTGAGTCCTTTACATCTATTTAGTCTTCACCATAATCCTACAAGTATGGATATGATCCATTTTGCAGATGAAGATATAGACCTTGTTCTAGGTCACAAACCTTATGAGAGGCAGAACCAGGATTGAAAGCCCAAGCCTGTATGTCTCTAATTCACTGCACAATTGGGCCTTCATGATGTTTGTGACCATCAGGGGAAGACAGTAAAATATTATAGATGCTATGATCAGTGTCTGTGCAGAGTACATTAAAGATAGAAAGCTAGCTTATTTAGGAATATATTCCAGCAGAAACCTTTGGTTTTCTTCAGAATATAGTCCATCTTTGTGTATGTTGAGATTTCTATGTATAGATTTACACTTCAGTTGGTATCTGTGTTAGGGGACCCCAAGACAACCTTCAGGTTCAATGATTTACTAGAAGGACTCACAGAACCTAGAAAAATAGCTATACTCATAGTTATGGTTTATCACAGTGAAAGGATATAGATGCAAATCAATAAAGGTAAAAGGCACATAGGGCAGACCCCAGAAGAGACCAGGCACAGGCTTTCATTTGTCCTCTCCTTCTGGCGTTGTATGAACAATACTTACTTCTCCTAGCATTGATGTGTGACAACACATATGGAGTAATGTCAACCGGAAAAGTTCACTTCATCTTGGTGTCCAGAGTTTTTGTTGAAGGTTGGTTGTGTAGGCTTGGAGTAGCTAAGTCCCTGATCTTAGTTACTCAGTTTCAGCCCCTCCAGAGGTCAAACTGATACTACAGGGTCCAAGGCTCCTGCCTACATCACATTGTTAGCATAAACTGTGTAGTGTGGCCCTAGGCCCCAGGTGAACAAAGATGTTCTTATCAGGCAGGATATTTCAAGGGCTTAGACATTATCTCCCAGGAGCTGTTTGGAAGGCCAGACTTTTCTTTGAAATCTGCAGGGTTTGAACATCAACCCTTTACTGTACAGTATCGTTGATAAATCCTGAAACTCCAAGGATCTACCTAGAGCCTGAATTGATTACAGGTATCCTAGGGATTCTTAGGGGTGAATGAGCTAACTGGACTGGAAATAAACCCTCCCTGTCCATGCTGTACTTAGTTCTTTGCAGTCTTGCTGTCCAAACTTGTCCCATTCTTTGATGCACATAGCCCTCTTACCATTGCTGGCACCTCTGCCATGATATTCCAGTACCACAGTGAGTGTTCATCCGTTTCTTTTTGTAGGAAAAAGATAAGTAGAGAATGTTTCAGTATGCCAGGACTTTGTTTTTTGAAGCTATAAATAAAATCTAGAATTTCTCATCTTAAATATATTAATGCAAATTGCTTATGTGGAATGGGCTAATAGTTTTTACTGTATGGTTAGAATTCTCATTTATTTTTAAGGCAATGTCAAGAGTGTGGAGAGATGGTCAGAAACATCCTGTACATATTTACAGACTCCTTACCACAGGTAATACCTTCAGTGTGAAATAAAAAAACTTTTTGAATAATTCAAACAACTTTGAATATTTAAAACAACTATTTTTGTTAATCTGTGCTTCAGTGTCAGGAATATTGCTCTTTTCTTAACTAATACGCTAAAAATGTTTTACCCTACAAAAATAATATACGTAAAGATCTGAAGGAAATCTAATGAACGCTTTCTCTTCAGGTACAATAGAGGAGAAGATCTATCAAAGGCAGATCAGTAAGCAAGGCCTTTCTGGGGCAGTTTTGGATCTCACCAGGACATCAGAACATATTCAGTTTTCGGTAGAGGAACTTAAAAATTTGTTCACATTACATGAAAATTCACATTGTGTTACTCATGACCTGCTTGACTGTGAATGTACAGAACAAGATCATACAGGTTTGTTGTATTTTAATTCTGTTCGGATGGTGAAGTTAATTTGTCTCTCTTCAGCTGTTGAAAATATTTAAATACAGAATAACTAAAATATTTGCATAGGTTAGTTTTTTTTTTCTCTTCAGGTCATAGGGCAACTGACAGATGGGTATTTGAAAAAATATTAATTAGAACCTTATTAGTTGTCTCAATTTAGTGTCTTATTGATGAATAGGTTGTGAAAATTTAACTTATTTAGGAAAAATTTTCAAATCCTGATATAATGGTTTCAGAATTGGAAAAATGTTTTGAAGCTTTATTTCACAAAAAAATATACTTGACAGAATAGAATAATCCTCCTCTTTGTTTATTTTATGTAGAATTTAATCATGATAGGTTCATACTTTCTAAGGCAGTAATATGGGCCACCATACTTCCCAGTACTTGATGAACTGTTAGTGGCTGCTTAAGTGAAGCTTAAAATGTCACCCCCGAGAATTAACACCATTCAGATAGAAACTGGATCACAAGTAGGACTTGAGTGAGCAAGGTTTAAGAAGCTAGATTGTACGAGACTGACATGGAAGAATTTACATTTCATATAAATCTATATTTGATCCTCTTGTGTCTTTTCTAATGTAATGATTTCTGCTCTTATTTTATCCTTTTCCTTCTTCTCTGTATTTATTCTAATGTCTTTTCTCATTTTTCCAAATTGAATGTTGAGCTTAATTATTTTAAGTTTTCTATTATGAAATGAGTATGGCTGTAAATTTTCCTCTAAGCTGAGTCACCTTTGATATGCGGTATTTCTATTATTCAGTTCTAAACACTTAGTATTTTCCACTATGGTTTCATCTTTGACTCATGAATTATTTCAAAGCATGTTTTAAAATGTATTTTAGTTTTTGTTATTGAATTCTGGCTACTGTACTCTAGTGTGAAATATGATTGATTCTTTGCTAACTATGGAGAATTAGTGTTTGGCTTGGTATGAGTTCACTTTGTTAAATGTTTCTTTTGGGCATGAAAACCATGTGTATTCTTTTAATTTAGTTTCGAGTTCTGCCATATTAGTCAAATTTTCTGTTACCAAATCAATTTTGCCTTGTTTTACAGATTTAAAAATTCAGAGTTTTACCTCATAAATTAGTAATGTATTTACATGGCTCAAGTATTTAAAATTATAAAATGTATATGGCAAAAACTCTTCCTCTCACAATATCCTTGTCTACCTAATTTCTAGTTTTTCTACCCCATAAGAAACCACCAGTATGAGTTTCTTGTGTATCCTTCTAGATGAATCTTTTTTTTTAGGAGGGGAGGGTAATTCCCTGGCTGGGAATCGAACCCAGGCCGCGACATTGAGAGTGCCGAAACCTAGCCAGTGCACCACCAGGGAACCCCCTAGATGAATCTTTATGCACATACAAGGAACTCTAAATGTATATCCTTGTCCACTTTTCTCCCAGTAAAGTTAGCGTAGTATATGTATTTATCTGTACCCTTTTCATTTAATACTATATCTTGAGATCTTTCCCTATCATTATGGAATGTTTCCTCATTCTTTTTTCCCTTAGCTGTATAATTCTCTATTATATGGATGTACCTTGATTTATTTATATATTTCCCACAGATGTACAGTTAGTTTCTTTCCAGTATGAGGGCTGTCTAGAAAAAAAATTGAGCCATAAATTCCTCTATTTTTCATATTGCGTGGCTGGATACTTTCTGGGTAGCCCTCATATATACAATAGACTCTCCATTAAGGGGAACTCAAGCAACTGGCACTCTCAAGCAACTGGCAAAAGAAACTGAAGAAATAATACTACATTAATCTGGCATGGGTGCTGGTTGACAGAGAGTCTACTTAGATTTATCTGGCATCTACCAATCCCCATGGGTGCGCCAGTTCACTGAGAATCTACTATAACTTTATACATCTTTTTCCATATACTCAAGTATATCTTTAAGGTAAATTATCAGTGTTGTTGGCCAGAGAATATATACATTTGTAATTTTAATTGACATTGCTAAAATGTCCTTCATTGGGGATTGTATCATTTGCCTCCCACCAACAATGTATTAAAATAGCTGTTTCCCCACATCTTTGTCAATTTAGTGCGTTATCAAATGATTGAATTTTTGCAAATCTGATAGCAAAAAATGTATATTGGTTTAATTTAAATTTGCTTTTCTCTTACTACGAGTGAAGTTAAACATATTTTCCTATGTTTAAGAGCCAATTTCCTTGAAATGAACCATCTGTTCATATTATTTGCCCATTTTTCTATTCATAACTTCATTTTAGTTATATATGCTATTTTAAAAAGATGTTAAAATCTTACAGTATGACAGTGGATTTATCAATATTTCTTGTTATTCTATCAATTTTTGCTTGGTATGTTTTATGAGGGCTGTTTGGCAAGTATCTAGCTATATAATAGGAAGAATAGAGGTATTAATGGCTGAAGTTTTTTCCAGACAGCACTCGTATATCTTCTTTGTGAAATTTTTTCATTATGGTCTATTTGTTTTACAATTATGTAATGATTTCTTTATCCTTCATGGCTTTAGCTTTCATTTGTCTTAATGTATTACACTGGCTTTCTTATGGTTAGTATTTGTCTGGTGTATCTTTTTCCATTATTTTCCATTAAATATTTATTTGTTCTTATGTTTTAGGTATCTTTCTTGTTAATAGCACAAAGCTGGATTTTCTATTTTATCCAGTCTGATGTTCTCTTTTAATTAGATCACTTAGTCATTTATGTTTATTACAGTTATTGACATATTTTGATTCACTTCTATTGTATTTTTCTGTTCTTCCCCCCGACCCCCAAGAAGAAACTATTAGTAGTTAACTCTCTCAATCTTTGATTTTTTTCAAGTGTATTTGTTTTTTCTCTCTCTCAAATGTTATCTTTGTGTAGAAAATGATGTATTGTAGGGGATTTTCATAGGCCAAACGGAGTGACAAAGATCACTTCTATTCATATTCCATAGGCCACACTCAGTGGTTGGGTTGTATTTAACTGTAAGGAAGGCTGGGAAATGTGGCTAAGTGCCCTGAGGAAAGAGAAATGGATTCATTGAATAACTGCTAGCCCCTTCCATTCATGATTTGATTACAGCGTTTTGCATAATCCAACCCTTGAATGTATACTTCACCTTGCATTACCCACTTCTCTTCTTTTATTATTCTTTGCCTTTGCTCTCTAGGCTCGTATTGCGTTAGGCTGCTATCAGTTCCTCAGCTGTGCCAAATGTCCCTCCCCTTTCATACCCTTTGTGTGTCCCTCTCCTGGAATGCTTTACCTCCCTTCATCTATTTCTTGCCTTCTCTCATCTTTCAGGTCTTAATAAAACAAGTTAGTTTATCTTGGTATAAGTATTTTGTATGTCCCCTGTCTGCTCACCTTGTACCTTTATCTTTGTAATACAGCTCCACAGTCCCTTATCTTCAATTTTGAAATCTAGTAAGCTTGAAAGACCAAAACTTGTTTTATCTTTATAAATTTGCAACAGACTTGTTGGGTGGCAAAAACCTGACCAAAATGAATGTGAATTTATCAATAGTCTTTAACCCATTTCATAGGACTATTACTGCAGAATATTAATAGACTTGATTATTGAGTGCTGTCCCGGATTGTTCCAATTATATTCTGAATTTGGAAACATCTGGTCCCAAATGTTTTAGATAAGTGATTGTGGACCTGTAATATGTCTCTTTGGATGATTGTTTGTTTAATATATATCTCTCCCACAGACCATAAGGCGCTTGAAGTCAGAAACCAAAATGTAATAAATTGCATGAACTCATTATCATAAAATAAAAAAATACTGTGTATGGTAGGATATTGAATGACTTAAGGATTTTCTCATTGTTTGACTTATTTCAGGTGATTCATTGGAAAAATTCCCTATCTCTAGAAATTGTCAGCTTGGTCCACAACACCAGAAGTTGAACTCTGTGAAACCTCTCTCCATGTCACAGCTGAAGAAATGGAAACATTTTTCTGGAGATCATTTAAATCTTCCAGATCCTTTTCTTGAAAGAATAAGAGAAAATGTGTCATTCTTTTTTCAGAATATAACCAATCAAACTACTGTTCTGTAATGAAAGATTATTTCATGACATTTCCTTGCTTCTCCTTTAAAAATATAACTAATTAAATGTAATTTTTGAAAACTAATATAATTATTTAGAGTATAATAAGTTTTGTTGCAAAGTGTATTATCATTTTGATACACAGTCAAAACTGTTGTTTAATTTTTTGTATGCTTAAATAGTGAAACATTAAAGACATACTTGATCATATAATTGTTTATTGATAATTTTGTAATTAATGCACTTTTTTCAGTTCCCAATAAAGAATTTTCCTAAGGAATATGAAAAGTAAAATATTTAGTTTCTGTCTTGGGGAAATCTAATCTGGTTAGAAATACTAGACGTAGATGTGTTATATAATTGAAAACTTGATAAATTTAAATTGTAGCTCAAGGGAGAAAGAATTAGAGACTAGAATTGCAGATGATGAAGATGTTGGAAGTAATAGTAGCTGCAGGACAATTTGGGAATAATTAGTAGATTGGGACAGGAGGTTAAGGACGATGGGACACTTCAGAGCACTGGGTCCTCATCTGAGACCTTAGTTCAGACTCATGGGACACTGACATGAAGTCTGTAAAAGTGGTGTCGACCAAATGCTGTTTGTACACTGAACAAATTTTCAATTACCACCATGTTGAGGGGTATATATATATAATTTTTGACATCGTAAAGAATTTTAATGCACAAAGGAAACATTGAAAGCAAAAGGAGTTACTTATTTAATCTCCATTTGGAACTTCTGTAATCACCTTTTGATTCCATTTAGGAAAATTTCTTCTGGACTGAATATTGTTTTGAGGTGTTGAATGAATACTCAATTATGTATCATCAAACCTGAGTTCTTTAGATTTATAGTGCCATAGCTGGGCAGTTGTACGTCTAGAATTCATGAACAGGGCAGTTTGGGACCAAATTTGTCAGCGAGAAAGTAGTCAACTAATAAGCAAAAACAGTGTTTCTTTGCCCCATGTGTGAAGCTTTATGTATGAAACTTTTGATGTCTGTCTTGCATCATATTATTCTTCAGTGCAAAATCCTTAAACAATACAATAAAGTTGCAACTTTATTGTCTGTCTTAACTGTAGTAAATGCTAGAGTGTGCTGCCTGCCCACATTGCCTCCTTGAGGACCAAGGTACTCATTCCCCAGCTGCCTCTGACCACTCATAGCCAAATTCCTTCCTAAGAGTTGCCCTCAGCTATTGTAAAAGGAGCTGCCTTACCAAGGTTACTTTCTTTTTCAGGGCAGCTGACATCTGGTGAATGGTTGATGCAGGATAGAAAGTACCATCCTCCTTACCTCAGTTTGTGCCATTCCAGCTCTAGAGCTCCTCAGTTGAGGCCTTTGTTGCAGCTTCATTGCAATTCAGATTCTCTCTCTCTCTGGTCTTCTTCCCTCATTCCCTTATAGATATTCCTAAGAGCACTTCCCAACAAATTCCTTGAATGCAAACCTGTCCCAGTCTCTTTTCCAGGGAACCTGACCTAAGACACCATCTCCAGGGATATCACTGAGGCAAAGCATTTTAAAATTATAATTCGTCGCATTCAATTGTAAATACTTACCACTTAATGGAATGAGCTGATAATATGAAAGATTTTTTAGAAAATATGTTTTACTTTATATCACATTTAAAAATTAAGTATGCCAAAAAGAATTACCACCACCTATTCTCAGAAGAGAGTTCTTTTCCCACTTCCTGGTCACTGTCAATCCAGAGCTATTGGCTTCCATCTGCAGCACTCAAGGCCTCTATCCCAATGACTCTCCAATTGACAAATGCAATGAACTCCTTTCAACCTCTATCATGGCGTTTGTTCACATTCGGCATTGGTGAGCACTTTCTGTTTGATACTCTTGCCTTCCTCATTTTGATTAAATGATTAAATTCACTTGTCACTTCACAATTATTAATTGAGTACCTAGCACATGTCAGGCATCATTCTAGTAATTGTGTATACAACAATGAATAAAACAGGCAAAGTCTCTACCTTTATTGATGTGGGCCAAACAAAAGAGCCCCTCACTATAGGAACTTCCAGTCCCCTCTTCCCTAGTTCCTTAGCTCCTCAATTTTCCAGTTTTACTTTTTCTTAGAGCCTAGCCTTAATCACCCTCTCAATCAATCTTCCCCGGTCTCTATCCTTAATAGATTACGCCTAGCCTGAATTATAGAATGTCTCCTTTCTATCTCCTGCTTTAAACAATTATCCTGTAACTTGTGATTTATGCACTCCAGCCTCTTTCAGGCCATCCTGGAACCCGTTCCTGGGCAGGTAACGTCACCTGAATGACTGACTGGTTAAGCCACAGGAGGAGGTGGCAGGCTCAATCCATCACATAGCCACCCTATGTCAGTTCTTTGAGGCTGCTTCTTAGGCCCATGCTTTTAAATATATTAACTGAGTCTATTTTTCCTCTTCTAAGGGCCACTATGATACAAATAATACCCCAGCAAAGCTATCAACCCATTCTGACCAAAGAAATCAATGTCGTCTCTCAGACAGATCTCGAGACCCCTTCCTCCCTTTTAGATCACATGGGTGAGAGCTCTGTAGATCCCCAATAGGTAGGGACAATGGCCACATTCAACAGGAACCATATGTAGAAGAAGAGACCTCTGTCCCTCAGCTTCCCATAGAGATTTATGGGTATCACACCTCTCAAGAGGAAAGAGAGGTAGGCACATAGAATAGGGAGAACTTGGAACCCCTCCCATGGGTCCCACCTTGCGGGAATAGTCACCACCTTAATACTGCCCTTTCTTCTAGTAATCCCTGCCCCAAGTTAGACATCCACAAGGGAAATTATCAGGAAAAAGTAGCTAACACAAGAAAGTTATAGGGTACAAAGAGCCCACCGGTTTAAGCCAGCCACTAGCACGTGCACAGTAAGGGATACAGTGACCTTCATTTCACCTAAGCCTCATTATACAATCATTATAATATCACACATATGCCCAGAAGTTCATTACTATTATAACAGACTGGTTCCCAGAAGGTAGCCTCCTAGCATGGGAACCTCTGGGTGAGCTTACGCACACTGTTGTGTCCTGAGTCATTTCAGTTCCTTTTTGGAACCTGAGAGGGTGTGTGTGCCAAATCCTGTATCCCCATATCCCATTTCCCTGTCTGAGGGTGCAACTTCTTACCTCTGATTTTCCTTGTAGGTAACCATGTGGGTTCATCATTGTCAAGTAAGACCACATACGAGTTAGAGGGACTCTCTCAGCAGTCAAGGTAAGCTACCTCTGTCCTATTGGGCTTGTGGTCCCAGTGTACAAATGACAGTCGTGGGTGTGAGTGGCAGTCTACCGCATGTGTGGCCTGCCAGCTGGGCTGGGTGAGAAGACAGACTAAATGTTCACTCTCAGTTGGCAAACGCCCCTTATTGCTGTGCCAGAATCCACAGTTCTCACCAGGCACGGACTGCAGACCATGTTCGTGAGTCTCTCTCTTCCATCTGGTTCTAGGTGGGAAAAGACCTCCTTGATAACCATAGAGTCCTTCAGAATGGGTGTTTATTTTTAATTTTTAATAATTTTGTTTTCTTACTGTCCCCTTGATTCCATTTTGGAGTTTGGGAATCAAAATATAGTCCTCCAGGAAATCCATAGCCCAGAGATTTTCAAACATAAAAATATGACTTTTTTTTATATTTAATTTTTTTCCAGCTGGGCTAGAAGCACATATCTTACATTCCTCCTTTTCTGAAATGGGATACTTTGAGACATCTTCTCTGGGCAACATTTATCCAGTCCCAACGCAAAGGATTTTGTCTGGAGGAGTGATCCAAGATAAGGACCCAAAGAGCTACTTCCAAACCCAAAATCTCAGGGAGAAAGTTTCAGCTGGTGGGTGTGAGGGGATTTCTTTACAGAGTTTATCCAACATAAACAAGAATAACAAATTCCTCATTTCTTTTAGTGGCACTGTTTTATTTAGTGTTTCTGGCTTTGTGATAGAATAGGCCCTGTTACCATTAGGCTCAGTTTATAGATGAGGACACTGAGCCCCAAGAACCCAAAGCTGTGGCTGTCCGGACTCTGCATCCCAGAGTCTCCATTCCCTGGGCCCCTGCCTGTCATTCCCACGCTGTCCTCTTTCAGCCCTGCTCTGGGACTCAGACTGCAGGTGTAGGTCTTCCTCCAGTGGAGGAGACCATCTGACATGAGAGAGTACCCACAAAATGGTTTTTCAGTGAGACCGCGCTCCCTGTGTACATGCATGTGTACACATGTGCACACAATGCCACCTAGTGTTTGTTTCCATGGGAATAAGCCCAGGCCCACACACTTGCAATGCAGACCCCAGGCTTTCTGCACAAGGCATTTCTAGACCTCTAGGCTTGGGCTCGTTAACTCCTGTAAGGAATTGGCAGACATGCTACCCTGAAGAGATGGTGAGGCAGGTCGTGAGGAAAACATTCCAGAAATGTCCAGAGCAAACCCTGGTGTTTCCTGTTTGAGTTTAGGACTGGCTTTCCTCAACAGTATCATCCTTCTTAGGCCCAGAGGCAGCAGTTCTTCAAGTGAGCTGAGGAAAGAGCAGTTAAGAGCAGGGTGACGTGAAGGCCAGAATAGGAAAAGACAGGACATGCTTGCCATCTCTTACTCAGTGTTTGTGCATTGGTTTGGTTTCCCCTGTTCTATGAAATGCAATTATGATAGAAGGAAAATAAGCCAATTTTTAGGATATCAAAGGACAGAAGAGGAGTGAGATAGTAAAAGAGGCTCTTGAAAACTGCAACTCGGACACTGGGCTGCTACTCCCGTTGGGGTCTGCAGAGATCCTGTGTCCTGAAAGATAATTGTAGTCTTTGGTTGAAGGAGAAGATTAGGTTCTAACTCACAGAGACCCCCTGGCATTTCAGTGGTGGCAGAGGTGTGGATGTTCACATGTGATGATTCAGACAACATTGTTGGGGCTTCTGTTCCAAAACCCTGGGTGTTGCTTCCTGCTCATGTGCACATCCTCCAAAAGGGGACAGAAAGCTCAGAGGGCAAGTGAGGTAGGAGACACAAGCAGTTGGCATTGGTGCAGTGGAGGAAGCGAGAGCTCCAGAGTCGGACCGAGCTGGGTCTGCATATCCAGGGCTGCCCCCGACCTGCCTCGGGGCATTCCTCTGGTCACTGCTGCTCCCCACTGCAGTGTCCTTGTCTGATAATGCACACAGTGACAGTGACGTTGTGGGGACTCTGAGATGAGTAACTTTGGAGTGACACACTCGGGACATGAGCAAGTGAACCAAGGACTTTCATCCCCATTATTACCTCAGGGAAGAAGATTCAGGAGGAGGAGTTAGGCTTCACCATACAGGGACACTCCTTCCTCATTCTTCCCTGGCCAGGCCACCTGGGAATTGTACAAAATGGACTCTAACCTTTTCCTAAATAAAATTTTAATTCTGTAGACCCCTATGACTTGCTCAATAATTTATCACTTTTGGTGTTAAAGCACCATTAGAGCCTAACTTATTTTATTACAATTTTTACTTACAAATTAGCACCAGGTCTGCCAAGAGTACTCTTGGCCCAGAGGATCTTTCGGAATCACCTCAGGAGGGTAAGATTTCTCTTATTTGTATTGACATGTAATTGGAGTGTCACTGTGCCCACCTAGGGGACAGGGGTTCTATTTCTTTTGATCACTGCTCTATCCCAAATGCCTGCAGGGGCACCCAGTAAATGTTTGTTCAGTGGTCACAGGTCTCAGTTACCACAAAATCCCCCACCAGGAGACTTGCCCCAAAACGCCACAGAACTGGCTGTGAAACCACAAAATTGAGATTAACCACCTAAGCCAGAAGAGCTGCCCCTGAGACATAGCTGGGCAACCTGCCACCCAAAACTCATCTTTCAGATTTGCCTCCTGAGCCTCCGATGGAGGACCTGCCTCCAAAGACAGAGCAGGACGCCGCCATTGAAACATGCTCCACAGGAGATGCATCACCCAGGGCTCAGCCACCCCGTGAAGTCGTTCTGGAGTCCCTGCCTGTGGAGGTTTCCTCACACATGCAGGGCCAATAAAACATTAAAGAAGAAACCTGTGAGGACTCCAACGACCTGATACCTACTGTGCTAGAGACAACCTTCAGACTTCCCTCAGAGATCAACACGGTGGGTCACAGACAACGGTGCTGATGCCCTTGGGACCTCGGCTGCCCCCTAATCTGTTTAAACGGGGTGTGTGCAGCTTGCTTACCTGACCTGCTCTGGGTTGTGTTGCTCTGGGTGGGATTGTGGATTAGGAGCCCGGAGTTTGGGTTCCAACCGCCAGGGTTCAGGACCTGCCTGCAGTGCCCACTGCTGCTGCATGACCTCAGCCAGGGAAGTAATACAGTGACTGAGCTCACAGGTGGGACAGTGAGGACACCGGAGCATGAGCAGCACTTAGCTGCAATGTGAGAAGGACCCAGCCAGGGGGAGCTCTTACCCAGGGACCTTGAGGATGAGCCTTTTCCTTCCTGGGGTCACAGGGAGGCCGTTCTCCTGTCTGGGTGCTGAGCACAGTCTCTCTCAGAGCTTGTCACTGCAGCTTCCTGGAGGAGTTGGGGCAAAGCCCAAGGAGACATGCACAGACATAGAATTGGGCTGAAGTCTCATGTTCCATCATGTCCATTAAATGCTTTCTGCTCCATAATATATCTATTTTGCTTTAATATGCAAATGCTTTTTCCCAAACCATCCTTTTTGAACATTTTTTTTTTTTTTTTTTTTGGTATGTGGGTAGCTCCCTGACTGGGAATCGAACCCAGGCCACAGCGCTGACAGCGCCAACGCCGAAGCCTTAAGCCACTACACCATCAGGGAACTCCCCAAACCATCCTTTTTGGAAACGTGATGCTCCAGGAAGTTGTATCTGTGCCTTTACTCATGCCCACTGATGGACCCCACAGGGGACTAGCACCCCAGGTTGAGGAGTACAGCAGCGCTGGGGAGTGAAAGGCCTCCCACTGTGCTGGGAAGCCCCGTCCCCACTCAGGTTTCATTATAAAGACCATGTTGCAGTAGAAGTGTGTCACTTCAGTCCCAAGGGAACAGGAGGAAAAGCCCGTGCGCCCCCGTCTGCTCTGGGAGGAGCCTTTGCTCTTCCTGAGGGCAGCTCCCCAGAACCCAGCATCACCCATGGCTTGAGGGGTGCAAAATTGCTGTCTGTGCCTCGCACTTGGCAGTTGTTTTGTGATGTCACTCATCCTTCCCATTAGAAATGATCACATCTGAGTCTTCTCAGGTGCTCACCAAGTCAGAGCTGAGAAGACTAAGACCTACCAAGGCCCCAGTTCTGCCTGCTACTCAGACCCCACCCACCGAACCCCAGGAATGGAGATGCAGGAAGAAGCAGGGTCATTGGGGTGACTAAGGGGTCATCCAGGGACAGAGAGGAAGTCAGTGGCCTAAAACCTGTAGAAATGGAGCTTGCTTTTCTCATTGCCAATTACTCAATGAGCTCAGTGCCAAAAACATCTCATAGGAGGTGATTTCTCCATTTCCACCTTTCTGTTTTCAAATAACTGGGAGAGCAACAAAGAAGAGCCCAGGTCCAATGGGTCAAATTGTAAAATGTTTTCGGGAACTGCCTGGAACCCTGTCAGTCCAGTGCCCCCATGTACCTAGTACATGCTGACAGAGTACTTGGTTCAGGGCCTGAGATGTGTGTTTAAGTTGTGCATCCAGTAGCAGAAGCCACACATTTTGCTTTGCATCATGTTTCCCAAAACCATATTTAGATGCTGCTGTCACCTCTGTGAGTTGCTGTTGTGGGCGCAGGAGGGCAGAGTGCTTCGTGTCTGATCAGGAAGACAAGAGTTGTATCCCTGCCCATAGTATTTTTAAAATAATGGGTGACAACTGCTCACCGGGCTCTACCCTGGTGCTAGGGGACGGGAGAGGGACTGTCAGGTCGTGAGATGACACCATACATGCAGCTCCTGGCAAACATGCTTCCCCTTCCACAGCAGAGAAAGTAAAGTTCAAGAATTTTTTGTCACGTGCCCACCAAGGTCAGTGTGTTCTTCTTTCCCTCCCTTCTATCCTGGAAGCTAAAAGCCAGGATTTTTTTCTGAAGGGGGAAAATGAAGTGAAGAACTTTGAGTGCCAGGGTGATGACGAAGAGCTGATGGTCCTAGAGCCAGAAATGAAGGATGTCACATAGGAGGAGGCCCAGGAGTGGCGAGTATGTTTGAGCACTGTCCTTTGCTACCTTGGTCTGTCCAGCATGTTCGGGGGCACAGTCCTGGACCCTGCATAATCGCAGGGAGGGAGACAGCGTCCCTGAGCTACAGGATCCCCCTCATGGCATGACCTCTCAGGAGCCCTGTCATGGAGGAACTTCTGTCACTGTGTCACATGCTAGAAAACCAAATGTGGAGCTTTGAAATTGGGTCAAGAGAATTAACATTTGATGTCCTTTGTCTTTGTTATTGTACCTCAACCTGTGAGCTGGAGGTATTTTCTGATTTTTAAATGCAAAAGTTGACCTCGGGAAAGCTGAGCATGGTGTCTGGATGCACAGCTAGTCTGCAGTCACAGTCCTGCAGCGTCTCTGTCCCCAAAGCTGTATGCTTTGCTCCCCGTTCCATGCTGTCCCTGGAGGTGGTGGCCTGAGTCCCTGTTCAGCTGCGTCCATGCTCAGGCTCAGTCTTTAGTCCACGTGCAGTTCTCTCTGTGACCTGGGCCTGTGCCTTCCTCCTGGGATTCTAGGGGCAGATTAATTGACAATATCTGTAGAATCTCTCTCTATGTGAAAGCCTGGTGCTCAGATGTCAGGAAGGGAAGGACACTGTCCTCACATGTGGTTTTCTAGAAATCAGGGGGGGCCCTTGGAAAGGCCCAGGAAAATCACCCGCTGCGCAGCGGGACCCAGTTCTGGGTGCTGGGAAAGGGCCCTGTGTTCACAGCTGGGCAACAGGACTCGCTAATGCTCAGGGACACTCGTGTCTGTGCACACGTGTGCCACATGTGTATGCACACACACACCTCAGGCTTGTGTTTCTTCAGGCCGGACCAGTTATTTCACACGTTCTATCACATCTTGACCTTTCCGTATTTTGCTTGTGTTGGACCAGCAGTTCCCAACTGGGAGTAGTAGGGCCCTCAGGGATATCTGGTAATCTGAGAGACGTTTTGCTTGTCAGGACGCAGGATGGGGAGGTGTTACAAGGCACTGGTGGGTCAAAGCCAGGCAGGTTGCTAAATATCCCATAGTGCCTGGGAGAGCCCCACAACAGAACTGCGTGGTCCACATGTCAGGAGTTTTGATGCTGAGATGCCCCAAAGGGAGGTGGTGAGGCCGCTTCTGTCTGTTTATGGAGAGCCGAGCTGGTGGCTGGCCTGCACCTGATAGGAGTCTGTTGGAGAGCCCATGTGGCACGAGGACAAGGAGTGGACTCTGCAGTCCCTGCTGTGAGTCACTCACTTACTCTGTGGCCTCGGATAAAGCATGCCCTTTGAATAAGCCTCAGTTTCCTCACCTGAAAAATGGGGCAGTAGTAACCCTCTCACACAAGGCTAAGAACTCACATGCCTGATGCCAACTCAGACCCCATGAGGTAGTTCAGGTCTTCCCATGAACTGCATTTCCAGCTGGCAAAATGGTGGTCAGTGACCTGGAAGAGTGCCCAAGGTCACAGCCCTGTAAATAATGGAACCAGCCTGTGACTCAACACGCAGCTCTGCTCCAGCTGCCCTCTGCACTCAGGTACTTCATGGAGGAAATTGAAAGCTGACCCGGTCCTCGTAGCCACCCTGCTCTGTCATTTGAAGCCAAAGTGCCAGTCTTATTTGATTGTCATGGAAGGATTCTCCTTAGTGCAGTTTACCCTGAGCTAATTGAGATCACTTGAAGGTTTTTGCAGGTAAGCAGGATTACAGGCTTCTGTAGCCGACAGTAAAATTGTTGTGGGCCACAGTCTCAGGCCTTCACAATGTCCTTTACCTCACAGCAACCCAAAGTCAAGTTTTGGGTACTTAGCAGTACTTTTCATATATGTAAATTCTTATGTCATCCCAGAAACCGGAGCAAAGACGTTTTTCTAGCCCCATTTCAGAGAGAAGAGGCTTAGCAAGCTTTGCAGTGGCCTAGCAAGAATGGCTGTGGAGCGTCCTGATTACGACTCCGGAGCCTGCAGCCTGGGTGAGACCCAGAGCAGGCATGCCACCTCCCGGGGCTGCTGCCCCTTCGTGTACACGATGAGGATCCAGGAATAGCGACCTCACCCGGCTGCCCTGCAGGCACCATGCTATCTAGGCCGCAGCGCTAAGCGTGTAGTCCGTTCTGGCCTTCGCTGTTCAGTCGCCGTCCTGTGTGATGTGGTTTACCATCGTTTGCTCTCTGTGGGCCATGAACGAATGAGAAAGGGGAAGCCTGCATCCCACCCCAGTCTTGGAAACTCGGGGTGCGCTCTGACACAGTGGGCTTGTCACAGGGCGCCTCCCTGCTGCCTCCACCGTGACACCTTTCTTCTCCTCACAGATCGGGCACCTGGAAGGAGAACATCAAAGTGTGGGAGTCTTTCCCGTGTCTTGTTTGTACCTCCGTCCTGAACATCAAACCCAGACCCCTCAGCTTGTCAGCATCGTACCTACGGGGTGGCCGCCTCCACACGACCTGTCACCACATGTATATAGAGCTGCGGTCACAGAAAAGACGCACAGAGAAAGGCCACCTGAGGAGGGACAGCATGTTGTAATAGGAGGGTGGTGCTCTCCTATCATGTTTCCGGATGTCACTGGAAATGGTAATGTTTCTACAATTGTTCTCTAAACATTTTTAAAAAGTTGGGGCAGAATTCTTGAAGAAGATCCTTATAGGTGATGACTTTCTGAACCCAGTGCACACTGAAATGCAAGAGCATTCAGACATTGGGTTCCAACAGCCTGCTGTTATTGGATACCTAACAGAAGACAAAGTTCCTCCGATTTGTTTGAAATTTTTGCAAAAGAAGGTGAGGACATCATTGCAGGTGATGACACTTGGTTCCATCATTTTGACTCTGAGAACAAAAGGCAGTCCAGTCCCATGGAATGCCACCCGAGGGGTCACCTCAGCAAGCACATGGGAAACCTTAGGCCTCAGCCGGAAGGGTGAGCTGGGAAGGATGACCTTCCCCGCTGAGGCCTGAGGTGTCGATGGTTTTCGGCTGAGGCGACCCCTTCTGGTGAATTTCATGGACTGCCTTCTAGTTCTCGGGGTCCTCATGATACCCAGGTTTCACCCCCGTAATGAAGTCCTTACCTTCTTTTTTTTTTACAATTTCAAACAAACCGGAGGAACTTT